>SEYY01021197.1:5000-20000 GCA_009176605.1 Armadillidium nasatum | reverse complement strand
GCTCTTTGTTTGAAGCGAGATATAGCCTCTCAAACTTTGGGAATTTTTGAAATTTGGCCAAAAAATGGACCTTTTTGAAGGCTATATCTCAGAACCAACGAATGTCATCGAATAAAGTACATAGAGGAATTTGTAGCCCCACCCCTCCTCTATACACACCAAAAATAGGAAATGTCATAGTTGTATTATTTTTAAAAAAATTTTGTCTGAAAAGGTGGATTTTTTTAGTTCAAAAAAATTTTTTTTTCTATAGTTGGTCAGTTTTGGGCTTATAACATTTTTCCTATAACTCTGGGAACAAAAGTCTATTAGAGACTTTTGTATCCCATTTAATTTTGAATAAATAGTCCAATTTTCAGCTCATTCTAAAAAGTGGTTTGGCACCGCCATTCAATTAAAAAAGGGTAAAATTTCAAAAAAAAAAAAAAAAAAAAAAAAAAACTTTTAACTGTAATAGACTCGGAAAAACGCTAGAAATGGACTTTTCTTACTGGTAAAAAATCTATATAACTGAAAGTTTCAGCAGAATCGGCTGAAAATAAAAAAAAAATAAAAAATTTTAAGTATAATTTGCCATTTTAACCCCGGCCGGCAACCCCGGTTTTCCCTGATTTTTGGCCGAGGGCCGGGGCCCCGGTCGGTTCATATATATATATATATATATATATATATATATATATATATATATATATATATATATATATATATATATATATATATATATATATATATATATATATATATATATATATATATATATATATATATATATATATATATAATTTTTATCTATTTATTTATTTTTTACTTATATTTATATATAAAAATAAAAAATTTTTACCTCTGGTTGGCAAAGGTCAGAGGCCTACCAGAGAAAGGAACAAATAGGAATCCTGGTCAGATTAAAGACCGACATGTCCCTAGCACGGCGTTTGAAGGTGTGTAAGTCGCAGGAAATTGGGAAAATAAATGTGTTCCAGAATTTACCAGTAGAGTACATGTAAGATTGAGCTTAGCGGTTAAGTCTAGGGTCAGAGTTGGACAGAAAGGATGAGACTGTGCAGAAAGATTTATCGAACAAGCTCTTCTCAAAGGAGGCGGCATGCGACGAGAGATTTTGGAAGAGCAATGTGCGTTTTAATAGCGATAGTATAGAAACTTATTGGTACTGTGAGGTACCCTCTAATAATTTTTACAATTGGTACTGTGAGGTACCTTCTAATAATTTTTACAATTTATTGGTACTGTGAGGTACCTTCTAATAATTTTTACAATTTATTGGTACTGTGAGGTACCTTCAAATAAATTTTACAACTTATTGGTACTGTGAGGTACCTTCTAATAATTTTTACAACTTAATGGTACTGTGAGGTACCTTCTAAAATTTTTACAACTTATTGGTACTGTGAGGTACCTTCTAATAATTTTTACAATTTATTGGTACTGTGAGGTACCTTCTAAAAATTTTTACAAATTATTGGTACTGTGAGGTACCTTCAAATAAATTTTACAACTTAATGGTACTGTGAGGTACCTTCTAAAATTTTTACAACTTAATGGTACTGTGAGGTACCTCTAATAATTTTTACAACTTATTGGTACTGTGAGGTACCTTCTAATAATTTTTACAATTTATTGGTACTTGGTATATGTTGTACCTTCTAATAATTTTTACAATTGGTACTGTGAGGTACCTTCTAATAATTTTGAGGTACCTTCTAAAATTTTAAAACTTATTGGTACTGTGAGGTACCTTCTAAAAATTTTTACAACTTATTGGTACTGTGAGGTACCTTCTAATAATTTTTACAACTTATTGGTACTGTGAGGTACCTTCTAATAATTTTTACAATTTATTGGTACTGTGAGGTACCCTCTAATAATTTTTACAACTTATTGGTACTGTGAGGTACCTTCTAATAATTTTTACAACTTATTGGTACTGTGAGGTACCTTCTAATAAATTTTACAACTTATTGGTACTGTGAGGTACCTTCTAATAATTTTTACAACTTATTGGTACTGTGAGGTACCTTCTAATAGTTTTTATAACCTTTTGGTACTTTTTCTAGTATTTTTAAATTTCTTTAATAATTTAGTAACTTTTTGGTACCTTTCTAGTACCTTTCAATATTCTTTAATATTTTTGTAACTTTTTGGTACTTTTTCTAGTACCTTTCAATATTCTTTAATATTTTGTAACTTTTTGGTACTTTTCTTGTACCTTTCAATATTCTTTAATATTTTTGTAACTTTTTGATATTTTCTAGTACCTTTCAATACTCTTTAATATTTTTGTAACATTTTGGTACTTTTCTAGTACCTTTCAATATTCTTTAATATTTTTGTAACTTTTTTGGTACTTTTCTAGTACCTTTCAATATTCTTTAATATTTTGTAACTTTTTGGTACTTTTCTAGTACCTTTTCAATATTCTTTAGTATTTTGTAACTTTTTGGTACTTCTAGTACCTTTCAATATTCTTTAATATTTTTGTAACTTTTTGGTACTTTTCTAGTACCTTTCAATATTCTTTAATATTTTGTAACTTTTTGGTACTTTTCTAGTACCTTTCAATATTCTTTAATATTTTATAACATTTTGGTACTTATTCTAGTACCTTTCAATATTCTTTAATATTTTTGTAACTTTTTAGTACTTTTTCTAGTGCCTTTCAATATTCTTTAACATTTTGTAACTTTTTGGTATTTTTCAAGTACCTTTTAGTATTTTTTAATAATTTTATAACTTTTTGGTACTTTTTGCTAGTACCTTTCAATATTCTTTAATATTTTGTAACTTTTGGCACTTTTTTGATAATTATTAATATTTTGGCTAGATATTTAGCCTTTTTTGATATTGTTAAACCAACTTAATTTAAATTTTGTTTAATTGATCATTTTTAGTTTAAAGTGAAGTACTTGAACTTTTTTGATTTCCTTCTCGTACTTAATCATAATTTTATTTTTTATTTTTTTATTTACTTATTTATTATTCTTTATTTTTTTTTTTTTTTTATAATTTGGCATTTAAGCCTTATTTCAACAAATTAATTGGTCCTTTGACCTCCTTTGTATATATTTGTGGCTGATTGATTTCTTTTATGAAATCTCCTTAGATTTAATTACATTTAAGTTATTATTTTCAATTTATTTCAATATATTTGAAATAACTTAGTTTTAAGTTACTCTTAAGTGATTATACATATTTTATAGTTTCTTTATAGAAACTTTATTATTTTAAGTAACAATTAGTCTTTTAAAAGACTTTAAACCTTATTTACATAATTATAACAAACAATTTCATTAAAAATGGCCAACTCCGATCCAAATTCTGATATGTCGGATGTTAAACGTTTGGATATCGCCAAGAGACAACGTAAAGCATTACGATCTCGTGCTACAAAATCCATCAATGAAATTGATAAAATAATTAACAATCCTGACCCTAATGTGAGTAAACTATCTACATTTCTAGACATATTAGAAGGCATTTTTGCAAACAAATCCGCTCTCGTACATTACGAAAGAGGTTTCATTCTTTAACATCTTCCTCATCGCTGGAAGATCTTCTTACTCCTTCTCATTTGCTAATGGGATATAAACTTAACTCTTTACCAGTTCCTTAGGAACTTTCAGATTCAGATACAACGTATTTGGATCCAATTAAAATTAATAAACGTTACAGATATCTTCTCTCCAAATTTCGTTCCTCTTGGGAGAAAGATTATCTTATTAATCTCAAACAAACTTGGAATGTCTCTGGTAGAAACAACATTTCTGTTGGAGATGTTGTTTTAATTGAGGACGACGATCTTTGTCTAAAATGGCGTTTGGGTGTTATTAAAACCCTTTATACTTCTCCTGACGGTCATGTGAGATCGGTTTCCCTGACCACAAAAAACGGTGAAATAACTCGTGCAGTCATACATTTGTATCCTCTAGAGATTCACTCTAATATATTTGATTCTTCATCTTCAGAAGAATCTCTCGCTAATTTAACTCCTCCGAGGAGATTAGAACGTCAAGCTAGTGCCTTGGCTAAATAACGAATAAGAGCTATTGTTGACCAAGAATAGTCTTTGCTCGTTGTTCACATACACCTATATCTTAATACATTTAGACAATACATTACACATACGCAGTAATGTCTTTTACTATTGTACATTTTATACAACTCTTGAAACCTTTTCCTTTATCGTCTGTCTTTCAATGGCATGAATGATATCCTTATCCTCTCCTTTGAAATGAGTTTACTCATTTCCTCTTCTTTTTTTTCCTTGCATACTTCTCTTCCGGGGTTCTAGTTTCAGTCTTGGCATGTCGCTTCTCTCTCTTCCTAGAGGTTTGTACCTTTCTGGCGTCCTCCCTGTTTGCAGTGCCTCTCTGGAGGGTCGGTTAATGTTCTTGTTGTACTCTTGGAAGGTCTTCCTGCCTTTGTAATGTGGGCAAATTATTTTATTATATTTTTTATTATTTTTGAAAGAAGGAAAAAGTTCCTTCGAGTTCAGTCATCCCTATCTTCACAAGGTTTTAACCCTAGTGTTATTTTTCATGCAATACTCTGTATGGAAATAGCACACCCGGATTTTTCTGGCATCCCGTGGTGTAAAACCCATAGTTGCGATGTCAGGGGGTTCGGCAGGTAGGTTTTTTCACTATGTTCTCTCACTACCGATGACTGAACAAACTATGCGAAAGGGGTTCTACCCCACTGAGAAAAAAAAATGGGGCTCTGCCCCACTGTTTGGAGAAAGGGGTTTACCCCACCGTTGAAAGGGAATCTTCCCGCTTGATTGGTAAGGGTTACCTTCCTTGAATCGTCACATTTTTGAACATCTCTGCGACCTCCCATTGGGGTGAGTCAATTAAAGGGCAAGGAATTGTGCAGGCCTCTTCCCTCTTTTTCCTTTACGACATTTCTTGACTGGAGGTCAGCGCCTTTGGGGAGTGAAGTTGCAAGTGTATCCTTCAAATCATTCATGTTTGTCAGACGGGGATAACTTTAAATTTTCACAATTATCATTTATATACTTCACAAACATCAGTTTGTACCTTTCTTTTTTCTTTTCTCCTCGCTGGAGTTAATGTTGCGAATTTTGTCAAATCACAACCAGGTTTGGTTTTAACTCATGAAAATGCAAATGAATGACAGAAGTTTTCCCCTTTTTTTGTGATTGGGGGGCTCGATCAAAATCAAAATTTATATGCATCTATGTTTAGTAGCATAGTTTTAATCATTAAATTTTATTTTAGAGCCTACTTTTTCTATCAGTTATCTTACTAAAATGTTGACAATTTTTATCATAATTTTCCTTTCTTTTGGTTATAATTTTTTATAACATCATTTGGTACAATTTTTAATAACAAATTCATCATCTACACATTATTACCTTTCGTTTGGTATATAATAACCCCTAATTCAGAGGTATATATATATATATATATATATATATATATATATATATATATATATATATATATATATATATATATATATATATATATATATATATATATATATATATATATATATACCCTCTGAGAATTTCTTTAATTTACATACCGCTAACTAAATTTAAATTTTTCGGTGTTAAAAATGAGTTTTTTCATTTTCTTTATTATGTCATCTTGTTCTTGAAGCATTGATATATTTCAGATCCAATGAATTAGTAATTTCAATTAGTCAATTATCTTAATTATCATAATTAAAAAGGTAAGCCTTTTTTTTCATATAAAAACCTTTATATTTCAAAACTTACTTCTCCTATTGAGTTGAAACTTGTAAAATTTTCTTAACGTATCTTCTAGGTCATGCCGAGTATTAAAACAATTTAGTAATCTTATTATTTGATTAGATATAAAATTAATTAAAATTTATATGGGAATTACATTGCAATATGGCGTCTGATTGTCACGTGACTGGTTGCCGCCTTTCACTTCCCTTTATTTTAAGCGAATTTTTTCTTAATTTATACATAGTTTGTTTTATTTTTTTATATCTTTCAATTTGTTTTAATTTATCAAAAATTATATATTAATCTTCAATCTCTTAAAAATATAATTAATTTATTCAATGGGAGCATAATTGAAAACTTTTCGTTAACATAGTTAATTTTTTCCTCTATTAAAGGAAAACGTTTGAGATCGTTTTTCGACGCATTTGCCTTTATATATATTGCCCGCGCGAGCTTTGAGTCACTTTCAGTCTAGATATCAGAGAGTGAACTATCGTTGAGTGTTGTGATAATATTGCTTCATTTATGCTCATTTGAAAAGTTACTTCATAAATTGCTTCAATTAAAATATGGTTAATTGTCAGTGAATTTTCTATTGATAATTCTTTTCAAAATCAAATTTAATTATTGATTAATGATATTTTGATAATAGTAAAATTTGTTTAAATTTCGGATCCTCGTTGGCTTACTTCAAGATAAAGAACTTCATCTACATTGTCAGTTAAAAGAGGCTATTTCACTCATTTCTATTTCTATTTCACTATTTTCAACGATTCCGGACTAACTTAAGTATCCTGTATCATATATATATATATATATATATATATATATATATATATATATATATATATATATATATATATATATATATATATATATATATATATATATATATATATATATATATATATATATATATATGTTTTTTTTTTGCAAATGTCTTTTATTTATTTTATATATGGTATTTGCATTTTTGTATTTAAAATTCATTCTAATCTCTAGAGAAATCTGCATTTTTCTGGAGTCACTCCAATTTCTAGATAAATTTTAATTTTTCTAGAATAAAAAAAAAATTCCTAGAATAATTTCTAGGTGCTAATTAAAATTCCTAGAATAATTTCTGGGTCCCAAATCTAAATTCTGAATAAAATTTCATTTTTCTAATTATCTCAATTTTCTAGAATTTATTTCTAGAAACAAAATATATTTATTTGAGTCTTTTATATATCTAATTGTATCATCGATATTGAAATTTGATTAAAGTAACGATAATCAGTTGCATTATATTTTATCAGTATCGGTGTCTAATAGTAATCGGTATCGGTTTATCGATATAATCGGTTTACTATAAAACTTTCAATTGTGACTGGTCAAAATTGATTTGTTCCTATATTATAATAAATTTAATTATTATAATTTCTATAAACGTGATTTGAAATTGTGTACTTGACGCTGATTGCTGGTCAGAGGTGACTTCAAAACAACAAATTGTTGTTTGTCCGTAGTACCAACATAAAACTTACTCATCATTTTAGCTATAAATACAGTACACATTCTTCAAATCACTATAATAATTCTTCTTTAACAACTATACTAGGTTAGGCTCAATTTAATTTTTTCTAACTGTTTATTTTCACTACATTTAGAGACTAGCATTTTTTGCTATTATTGGTCTCTCATTCTATCTTACATCTTCTCTAATCAAGGTTCAATTTTTGGTTTTTCAATATAGTGAACTAGCAAGTTCCTTGGTTAATTGTGTTATTAATTCACTGTATTGAAGGAGGATCTGTCGTTTTCCCCACTTCTGGTAACGTCAATCGCCGGGTTAGCTTTTAGTTGCCAGAAGAAAAAGCGATAATATTATATATAATATAAATAATATAATATAATATAAATAATATATAATGTTGCCCTGTCCCTCCTTAAAACAATATCCAAAAATAAAGAAATTAGTAGGTAGGTTTTTTTTTTTTTTTTTTTTTTTTTTTTTTTTTTTTTTTTTTTTTTTTTACTATTTTTTCAACAAAAAAAATTTCAAGTGCTTGTAACTTTTTTTATGTACGTGATATCAAAAATCTGTTCTCACCAATGCAAGAAATTGGGGCTAAGATTATTCAGATTAATTTTCAGCTCATGTGGATGAGTGGTTTGACCACACTATTCATTTTTTTTTCAACTTTAGGTCCAAATAACTTTCAAACTCAGAAAAATTCTCGAAATCAACTCAGAACTTTGGGGAAAAAATGCATATACACTGAAAATTTGAGCTCAATCCGTCAAATAATAAAAAAAAATTCAAACAAAATATAAGAAAATTAATATTCTCCTTCTTGCTTTTTAAAATTTTCTCTTTTTTTTTTTTTTTTTTTTTTTTTTTTTTGTTTCTTTTAACCGCTCCTTTTCTTCTAGTGAATGTTCATATTTGCGTTTTGATTTTATATACTCCATAAGATTTAGTTGAAATTTTTTACTTGTAGCACCCGGAGGTCCTCTTCTAATTTTCTGACTGCAGGTGTTACATTTAGCTATTTCGAGCTATTATACACCTGAAACATTGTAAAGTACTAACATACTGTTGAAGCTAATCTTTTAACTATATTGACTGAAAGTATAAACAAAATAATAATTTTAAAATAATGTAGCTAATTGATACAAGTTTGATACATAACAATAAAATGACTATGTATAAATACAGGTTATATTGATAATTTTATATCTTACATTTTTTTAAACTTTACATTAGGGTCTTACCTAGGTAAAGCTGTTGAATCACTATTATGAATCAAAAAAAAAAATTTTTTTTAAATTTTTGTACTTATTATACAAAATCTGTAATTTTTTTTTTTTTTTTTTTTTTTTTTTTTTTTTTTTTTTTTTTTTTTTTTTTGGAGAAAATTCATTTAATCATTAATTTACGTGGCTATTCTACGCCTTTCTTATAATTTAATAAACCTCAATTAAATTTATATCTAATTTTTTTAAAGTAAAATTTCAGTGCTTTTGACCTCTTTACAAATCTTAGGCAACCCTGGCCAGAACCCCGGCCCCGGCAAAATTCCAGTTCGGTCAGTCCCTATATATATATATATATATATATATATATATATATATATATATATATATATATATATATATATATATATATATATATTTTTATATAATTATTTTATGCTACTAATAAAAAAAAAAATTTTCAGCTTGTGTAGTTACTCACATTTAAAGTCATTTATTACAAGCACTCTCCCATTAAAATTACACCTTTGTATGTTTGTTTGTAACATTCTCAATTTCAAACAAATATTTGAATAACATCTACATAAATATTCCGTTTTACCACTATCCTTTACCTATATATTTCACTCTATAGGAGTGACATTGATATATATATGTTGTTTTTTAGTTAGTTTCTATTGTTTCATAGATATTGTTACGGTTTTGCGAAAAGCTGTAATCATTTGTTTGTGAAAAGATAGATTTTTAAATTAAATATATGCACGTGCCCATCTGTGTGTGTGTGTATATATATATATATATATATATATATATATATATATATATATATATATATATATATATATATATATATATATATATATATATATATATATATATATATATATATATATATTATATCGAAAGTTATTTAATTATTTTCATTTATTTATGCAATTTTGTACATGGCGCTAGAAACGCCATCTATGGGCGCGGGAAAGAGATAGCCACCCAGTTTGAGTAATTGTGTTTTCTGTTGCTTGGCTCCTCGACATGCTCAAACTTGTGAAAGCTTTTTGTATTTTTTATCTTTTAATATAGTGACTTTAAAAATACTTGTGTGTACTGCTTAGCATCAAGGTTTTAAGTTATTGTATTATACAATATAATATAACAAGTACTCGTAACAATTGTAAATAAGTGGCTTGTTTTCTTGCTCATAAGCTTAAAGTCTGAGGGGCTGTGATTCTTACCAAATAAATGGAGTCAGATAGTATATAAACAATGAATATTATAAATATCATAATAGCGCAAAACCCTTAACACACTACGAAGCCCAAACTGGTGACCTTGGTTGCAGGTGTTACTCGCCATCTTAGTTCTTCCCCCCTGCTGTCTTTTTTTTTTTTTTTTGTGTTTGTGTGTCAACGTGTTCGACGCCGTCTTGTCTCTGGACTATACAGTGAACATCATTCTTCATTATAAACAAAAGGCATTGTCTTTTGTTCCCTCTGGTAAGAGTACCTTTCTTTTTACACCTTCTATTGAGTGTTTCACAAGAACTTACAACGCCTCTTTTTTTTTTTTATTGTTTTTCCAGACTCTTGAAGAAACGGCTGCAGCGGCTTAGAGATTTCCTTTCTCACTGGACATCATCGCCGTTCCACAACTCTGTTCAGCTTTCCAGAGACGCCAAACTTTCTCAGCTTTGTTGACATCGCTGTTCCAACCGCCGACTCTGCTATTCAAGCCATCTAGCGAATCGACAACGCAGTAATAATCATAACAATAATAATATTTTTTTGTTTTGTTTTCGGGCATTTTTTTTTGCTTTTTATCTATGAGTTATTTTTATTTACATATATATATATATATATATATATATATATATATATATATATATATATATATATATATATATATATATATATATATATATATATATATATATATATATATATATATATATATTAGCTTTAGGTACGCTCTGCCTAAGGGGGCCCTTAGCGTGTCATATGCAGGCTAGTATAGGTTGTTTTCTTTTCCTTATTGTTATCGTTATTTACATTTTATATTTTCTTATTTGATCGCGATTTATCACTACAAATATTTTTTTTTCATTTATATCATTTGCTTCTTTATATATATATACCGCGTTCCCCATTGCTTTCTTTTTTTTTACACATTGGTATCGAATCATGGTTGGGGAAGGCAATCCGTTACATGTTACTACTACCGCATCCTTATCTACATCCGCAGTAATTACATCCGTTGCTTCACAGCCTGCCGACATACTCATTATACGACCATCTTAATGTGCGTGACTGGATAGATAAAGTGCAGTGCCAATTTCGACTAGCCAGGATTTTAGAGGATGAAGAACAGTTTCTCCACACTTATCCTTCTCTACCAGCAGCTGTTACGAGTGCTCTATCTCCGTTTTAACGGAACGATTGGTTCAGATATTTGAACCATCCCAGTATGGAAAATTCCAGCGTTTGACATCAGAGATACATTTTGATTGTAAGCCCAGCTTTTATTTGCAATTAGGAAATGCATGTAACGTGGGCGACCAATATATTCGCCATCGCTTTTTACACGGATTGCCCTCTGCTTTAGCCATGCACCTCGCTACACAAACCGGACCTCTGTCAGAACTGTGAGTCCTTGCCGATACCCTATACCAATTTCTTCACTCTCACAAAGTCTCTGCTCCTTCTTCTTTCCCCTCACCACCATCTTCAACGCCGTCAGCTGCTGCTTTCAACACACTCCCTACCTTTTCTGCTCATTCTTCACGTCTCTCTCCGGCTGTTCCTTCTTTTACAACCCCTCCCTCTTCTACTTCTCTTTTCTCTACTCATTCATCCTCTTCTACTCCTGCTCATCACGTTCCTATTTTTCACTTTTCCCCTGTTGCTCAGACACCTCCCCCTACAGCTCCTTTACCTTACCTGTTCTCTTTTCCTCATTCTTCTCATGCCTACTCTTATTCTCCCACACTTCCTTCTATCTCTCCCCCTCCTTCCCAACCGCATAATTCTTCCTTTCCTATATATCTGTCCACGCAGCATGCCTCTTTACCTCAACTTTCACCTTACCTCCCACGCCGCATTTTCCTTATCTTACCTACCCATTCTTACGTGGCCGCTGTCTCCCCCTCTCTTCTGCCGGAACCTTTGACGCTTTACGACCCTTTTCACCTGGTCAACGACCCCGCGTTTGCCGCTATCATATTTTCGGTGACCAGGCAAGGAAGTGTAAGTCGTGGTGTTCTTGGCCTTTTAAGGACAATGTCGAGATCCTTCCGTCGTCTCACCCTGCTTCACCTTCCCCGTCTCGCCCTTGTTCCCCATCGGGAAACGCTTAAAGCGGGTTCCTGAAAGGCCTGACAGCGTCTCTCAGGTTTTGACAGGCCGTGCTGTTCTAGTCAACGCTCCGGTAGGTTGTACCGCTCGTGGTTCCCCTCCCATTCCTGTTAATGAGTCTAAGGATCCTTCTTCGCGGGTCTCTGCCCCAGAAGTTGATCAGAATGACTGCATAAACGCCGATGTCTCTTCGCCTTTCCTTTTCCGAGCACGCATTCACGCTACTTTTTTTTAACATCTTGGCGGACACCGGCAGTTCCTTTTCTCTCCTTCCGCCATCCCTCGTCAAAAACTTGCACCTTTCTCCCTCTGCCGTTTTATGTAAAACCGCATCTGGGGAAGTCTTTACAAGTTTTTGGAGAACTTCGTGTTCCTCTTACGCTTCCCAAACTCGTGCAACCCATTGGGTTTTCGTTATTGCCGATATTTCGGTTCCCATTTTAGGTCTCGATTTCCTTTCCCATTTCCAATTAGTCATCGATTGTGAGAAGAAGACGCTTCAAGACAAGATTACAGGTCGGTGCATAGCTTCCTCCTCTTCGTTGTCTGAAGCGCCTTCCTTGTCTTTCTCAGTTTCTACTGACGTTCATCCTGTTGTCCAATCTCTTTGATTCTTTTCCTTCTCTTTTGGCTCCCCTTCTAAGCCGGTAGTTTACCACCGCATAGAGACAGGAGACAGTCTTCGCGAAGACTCGTAGATTTCCTCCAGACAAATTGCAAGCCGCCAAGAAGGAATTCGCTGACTTACTTGCGGCGGGCATCATACGACCTTCAAAGAGTCCTTTGTCTTCACCCCTACATTTGTCAAGAAGAACAACAATACATACCGGCCGTGTATCGATTTCCTAACGCTAAATGCCATCACCAAAGATGACAAATACCTTCTTCCGATTATCTCCAACCTCTCGGCTTCCCTTCATGGCTCCACGGTTTTCTCCAAGCTCGATTTTAATGGAAATACCACCTGATCCGCATATCATTCGGATGACGTCGAGAAGACTGCATGTGTGACCATGTTTGGGTCTTTCGAATTTCTAAGCTATGCCTTTTGGCTTAAAAGGTTCGGCGTCGACCTTTTCAACGCTTCATGGATTCCCTTTTTAGAGACATCCCTGGCATCTTGGTCTATTTAGACGACATTCTTCTTTTCTCTTATTCCGAAGAAGAGCACGCTCAACTTCTGTATGCGGTTTTCTCTATTTTGAACTCCCATAACCTTCGTCTTTCCTTTTCTAAGTGTTCTTTCTTTCAACCCTCCTTCGATTATTTAGGTTTTCACATTTCTTCTTCGGGTTTGGGAATTCCTGAGGGTAGGAAGAGCGAGATCGCCGATTTCCCCCTCCCTCAGGATTCTCATTCCCTTCGCCGTTTCATTGGCTTACTCAACTACTACCGTCGTCTAGTTCCTAACTTCGCGACTATCATGTGCCCTTTAACGGACTTTATTCGTCGCAACCAAAAGTCCAAATCCCTTTCATGGCCTCCGGACGCTCTTCAAGCTTTTATAGACATGAAAAACGCCATCACTGCCTCTGCCGTCTTACCTTATATGTATCCATCGTCCACAGTTCTCCATCTGGTTACGGACGACAGTAAGGTTGGCGCGGGCTTGGCCTTACACCAGGTGGTAGACGAAGTGCCAATACCGGTCGATTTTTACTCCAGGAAGTTCTCATACGTTCAACGTCGCTATTCCACCTTCGACAGAGAATTCTTGGCTGCCTACCTCTGTTCTGCACTTAAGGATTTTCTCGAGGAACGACAGGTGATCTTATTTTCAGACCACAAGCCGTTGGTTCACGCCCTACGTAGTGGGAGCGAGGCTACTTTAGACCGTCAACAGAAACACCTTTCAATGATTCTCGAGTACATCTCTTCGGTAGAGTACATCGCCGGTTCCGAGAATCTCGTCGCTGATGCCTGTTCTCGTGTCTTTGATGAACCAGTTTCTTCACCTCTTCCTTCTCCCTGTGCACCTTCTTTTGTGAATGCAGTCATGTTAGACGCCGCTGACCTCTCTGGCATCGCACGAGCCCAGGAGAATGATCCCGAAACCTTATCTTTCCAAGATCGTCTAACTTCTTTCTAAATCTCACCTCACACATCCATTCTTTGCGACACTACTACTGTATATCCTCGTCCTTTTGTTCCTTAACCTTTACGTCGTTCTATTTTCTCTACCTTACATAACCTTTTTCACCCCTATGTCAAGTCCTCCGTTCGCCTTGTCAAATCTCGCCATTTTTTATCCTGATATTGACAGGGACGTCCGGATTTGAGCCAGGGAGTGTCACCCTTGTCAAGTTGCCAAGACTCACCGCCACACTAAAAGCCCCATTTTGCCCTTGGATCTTGTGGCAGGTTCGAAACCGTCCATATCGACGTAGTTTGACCTCTTCCAGCTACTGTTCCCCCCTCTGCGCATGCTTTCTTTACGTATTCCTACCTTTTAACGTGTATAGACCGTAGTACTAACTGGGTCGAAGCAATTTCGCTTCATGTTAGTACTAAAGCCATCGCGTTCCCCTTCTTACATGTGTGGATCTCCCGTTCTGGTGTTCCTCTTTGTCATCACAGACCGCAGTGCGCAATTCGAATCCAAACTTTTCTCTGAACTTCTATGGTAAGTTTCCATCGTCTCCGTATCTCCTATCATCATCCTCAGACCAATGGAAAGATAGAAAGGGTCCACCGAGTCCTCAAAACTTCTTTAAAAGCTCGTGGTGGAAGCTGGCTATTGTCACTTCCCTTAGTTCTTTTAGCTTTACGCTCCATGTCAGACTCTTCCGGCATTTCTCCTTTTCTTTCGTCACTGGTAAGGCACCCCTGTTTCCTCATAGTCTTCTATGTGCCTCCTCCTACTGTTTCTTCTGGTTATGACTTTATTGGGAATTTTGTTTCGCGTATGAAAGAGCTTGATTATCGTATTCCACCTCCTCTACATCACACCTCTTTCATTCCTTACATTCCTCATGATCTTACTTGCTCACATGTTTATCTTCGCGTTAACAAAATCAGGAAGCCTCTTGAAGCACCTTATCAAGGTCCGTTCAAGATGCTATCACGATCTCCGAAATGCTTTACTCTCCTTCTTTCTGGTAAACATGAAGTAATTTCGATCGAACGTTTGAAACCTGCAATCCTTCCTTCTACCGATTCCTCTACTTCTCTTCCTTCTCC
>SEYY01021196.1:115000-117500 GCA_009176605.1 Armadillidium nasatum | reverse complement strand
ATATTTCAGAAAATAAAAAAAGAAAAAGTTTTAAATTCTGTACAATTTTGAGGAATGTAAATGGATTTTTTTGTTTTCCTGGAAATTCCTTTGTGGATTATATATATATATATATATATATATATATATATATATATATATATATATATATATATATATATATATATATATATATATATATATATATTCTTTCTTTCTTCTTTTTCTCTTTCAGTATATATATATATATATATATATATATATATATATATATATATATATATATATATATATATATATATATATATATATATATATATTTTTTTTTTTTTTTATGTCTCCGGTGGGCAAAGGCCCAAGGCCTACCAATATCCACCGGAGTTGGGAAGCAATCGGATTCGGGGTCGCTAATGGCCGACGTGACCCGATACACGGCGTTTAAAAGTGTGCAAGTCAAAGGAAGTTGGGAAAACAGATAAAGGGAGTGTGTTCCAGACTTTACCAGTAGAGTACATGTAAGATTGAGCATAGCGGTTAAGTCTGGGGTCGGAGAGTTGGACAGAGAAAGGATGAGACTGTGTAGAAAGACGTGTCACACGAGCCCTTCTCAGTGAGGAGGTATGCGACGTGAGAGTTCAGAAGAGCAATGTCCGTTGTAATAGCGATAGTATAGAGAGAGTGACGCAACAATTCGACGGGAGAAAGAGATTGGAGAGAGTTAGTAAGAGCAGGAGAGTTGATAAGACGAAAAGCCCTAGACTCCACCTTTTCAAGATGAGCTGTATGTGTGGACCCACCCCAGATATGCGAGGCGTACTCCATACAGGGGCGAACAACCCCCTATACAGAGCAAGCAACTGGGGTGGCGTAAAAAAAACTACGAAGGCGCCACAGAACACCCAACCTCTTAGAAGCTTGTTTAGAAGAGAGAGAGTAATGTGATCTTTCCAAGAAAGATCACGAGAAAAAGAAACACCGAGAATATTGAGAACAGATGAAGGTTTGAGTTGAGTGTTTTCGAAGAAGATGTCATAGTTGTGTGGAAGATTGTGTCGAGTAGAAAGATGGAGGAATTGAGTTTTTGAGGCATTGAAAACGACCATGTTTTCTCTGCCCCAATTTGAAATCAGGGATAGATCAGAGGTCAGTTGCTCCAAGGCAATCCTTCTTGCGTCTAATAACTGCTGTTGGGAGGGACGTCTTTCAAATTGAAAGGAATAATGAAGGGTGGAGTCATCGGCATAGGAGTGTATAGGAGACGAAGTAATAGAGAGAAGATCATTGATGAAAATTAGAAAAAGAGTTGGAGAAAGGACAGATCCCTGAGGAACACCACTATTTATAGATTTATAGGAGGAACGGTGGCCGTCTACAACAGCTGCTATAGAACGACCAGAAAGGAAATTAGATAGGAGGTCACAGAGAGAAGGATAGATTCGAAAGAGGGAAGTTTGGAAATCAAAGCTTTGTGCCAGACTCTATCGAAAGCTTTCGATATGTCTAGCGCCACAGCGAAAGATTCACCGAAACCCCGAAGAGCGGAGGACCAAGAGTCAGAAAGTAGGGAAAGAAGATCACCAGTAGAGCGTTTCTTACGAAAGCCATACTGGCGATCAGAGATAAGATTAGAAGAATTGAGATGTTTCCAAATCTTCCTGTTAAGGATAGATTCGAAAACTTTAGAAAGAACGGAGGTTAAAGAAATGGACGATAGTTAGAGGGTTGAGAAGGGTCCCCCTTCTTCGGTACAGGTTGAATGAGTGCATGTTTCCAACAAGAAGGGAAGATCGAAGTAGAAAGGCAAAGACGAAATAGTTTACCAAGGCAGGGTGCAAGCTCAGAAGCACAAGTTTTGAGAACCGCAGGAGGAATACCATCAGGACCATACGCCTTCTTAGTGTTAAGCTCAGAGAGAGCAGAAATGACATCTTTAGAAGAAATTACAATGTTAGGCATAAATGAGTTGGAGGGGGTTGTAGGAGGAGGAATAGCTCCGGAATCGTCCAAGGTAGAGTTAGAGGCAAAAGTTTGAGCGAAGAGTTCAGCTTTAGTTGAAGGTAAAATGGCAATTGTGCCATCAGAAGATA
Source organism: Armadillidium nasatum (assembly GCA_009176605.1). Taxonomy (NCBI): domain Eukaryota; kingdom Metazoa; phylum Arthropoda; class Malacostraca; order Isopoda; family Armadillidiidae; genus Armadillidium; species Armadillidium nasatum. Next base: position 115,434 of record SEYY01021196.1, on the reverse strand, counting down.
CTAGAGGAGGGAAAGAGGAAGAAGCAAAGTTAGAGTTGACATTTTTTGCGAAATGCCAGAAAGGGCGAGATGAAGAAGAACCAGAAAGATTATTGCATTTGCGGCGGAGAAAAGAGTTTTGGTATCTCGAAGAATAGATTTTGCACGATTCCGGGATGAAATATAAGTAGCATGAGTTTCAGGAGTTTGAAGACGACGGTAATCTCTGAAGGCAGTATCCCTGCGGTGGATAGCGCGAGAACAAGCAGAGTTAAACCAAGGTTTGTTAGGTTATATATATATATATAATATATTTATAATATATATATATTATATATATATATATATATATATATATATATATATATATATATATATATATATATATATATTATATATATATGTGTGTGTGTGTGTATTAATCAGTCCTCTTTCAAAAATATTTTTAAATATTT
>SEYY01021196.1:87500-95000 GCA_009176605.1 Armadillidium nasatum | reverse complement strand
TTTTTTTCCTTCCTAAGAACATAGTCATCCAAATTTTCTTTCCTTATTTACTCGTAAACTCAAATAAAACGGTAAGAAAATTCACCTTAAAATGGAAGAAAAATGATCACTATTAATCCACCAACATGGTTGAAAAGGGAATCCCAAACTCTGGAATCTCTTTATAATGTATTACTTTGGTTAAATAATAGGAAAAAAGAAATAAAAAAACGGAAGAATTTCTTATTTTTTTAAAATGAAAAATTTTATCATTATTCCTTTCGCTAATTTAAGAAACTCTTTTTTTTCAATCCCATTCGTGAAGAATATAATAGAAGTGATTACCTAAATGTTCTTGAAGGAAAAACAAACGAAGAAAAGACTTTATTTGCAATTTTTGTTGTATTCATAAATATAACATGATATTTACTTTAAGTCTCAATAATAATAATATAAAGGTACTTTCTTCCTTCCATAACGGTGCATAAAAAGAATATATATATATATATATATATATATATATATATATATATATATATATATATATATATATATATATATATATATATATATATATATATATATATATATATATATATATATATATATATATATATATATATATATATATAATATATATATATATATATATATATATATATATATATATATATATATATATATATATATATATATATATATATATATATATATATATATATATATATAAATATATATCCTCCGGTGGGCAAAGGCAGGAGGTCTACCAATTTCCACCGGAGTTGGAAAAGTCATATCTTCATCATTAGAGATGCTTGAAAATGTGCAAATAAAATGAAGTTGGGAAGACAGATAAAGGGAGTGTGCTCCAAATCTTACCAGTAGAGTATATTTAAGATTGAGCGTAGCTGTTAAGTCTGAATTAGAGGCAAAAGTTTGAGAGAAGAATTCAGCTTTAGAAGAAAGCAAAACAACAGTTTTGCCGTAGGAAGATACTAAAGGAGGGAAAGAGATAGAAGCAAAGTTAGAGTTGAGATTTTTTCAAAATGCCAGAAAGAGCGTGAGGGAGAGTAACCAGAAAGATTATTGCATTTTCTACGTGGAAAATAGTTTTTGGTGTTACGAAGGATAGATTTTGTACGACTCCGGGATGAAACATAAATTGCGTGAGTTTCTAGAGTTTGAAGACGATGGTAATCCCTGAATTAAACATCAGTGCAGTGAATAGCATGAGAACAAGCAGAGCTAAACTAAGGTTTGTTAGGTTTAGTAGAAGGGAAAGAATATGGAATGTACACCTTCATGCCAGAGAGAATAACCCAGTAAATGAGCTATGCACACTCCAAGGCACTCCTTCCACTGTAGCAATAAGCATTCCAAAGAAGAGTACGACCAAACATGCGGCACCGAAATGCCACAAACGTTTCCTTTCAATACAAGGGGATTTTTCCTGCAGAAGAATAAATAGAGATAGATAAAAAGAAAAATAAGGTTACAGAGATAAAAAGGTGATCGGAGGAACTCAGAGAAGAAAAGAGTTTAACAGTATAAAGAGAAGGATTAGAAGTTGGAAAATGGTCTAGAATGTTGAATTCATTTCCCAGACGATCTGGTATTTGAGTAGGAAGCTGCACCGACTGCTGAAGGTTACTTTGGATAGCAAAGTGGAAGGTATGTTCATCTGTCGTATCATGAGAATTAAAAGGTGAACTTTGAAATCACCTAATAAGACGATTTCAGAGAAAGGAGAGTAAAAGAGAATGTGCTCTATTTTGAAGTTAGATAGTCGAAGAATTTTGGATAGTCAGTGGGATTAGGAGATAAATAAACAGAACAAATGAATTTATTTGTAGAATGACTAGAGAGACTAAGCAACAAGATGGAAAATTTGGAAGACTACAAATTAGAGACAGGAGAACAAACCACATCGTTGCGCACGTATGCGCAACAACCGATTTTGGCTTAAAATTGAGGATAGAGATTGTATGAGGAAGCAGAGTAGGGTTTGCTGTTAGAAAGCTCAAACACCAGAGTTTCGGTCAAGAATAAGAGGTTAGGTAAGAAGAGAGGGGATGTTCAACAAAGTGGAAATTGGATTGAAGACAGAGAATGTAGCAGAAATTATGTAAAAAAACAGACTGTGCATCCGAAACCGCCAGCTGTAAATTTTTGATGGCTCCAACCCCATCACCGGAGGCCACCAATTTCCAATTGGTGATGGGGAAGGGATGGATGAGGGGCTATCTTTGGAATCCGCCAATCTTGGATTCTCCGAGGCTGATGATGAAGACGCCGTAGTTATTTTTATTATTTTTTTTAATTGGACGTGTGTCTGAAATGGGATTTTTTGAGTGTGAAAGGAGAAAATTCTCCATGTAGAATGATGTGTAGATGAGCGCGAAAAGGTGAGTTTCATTGGGCACCAGGATGGAATAGAAAGAATCCTTAACATACCAATGATATATATATATATATATATATATATATATATATATATATATATATATATATATATATATATATATATATATATATATATATATATATATATATATATATATATGTCATATGAATCAAAAACATTTCATTAAAATATTTAAAAGAGTGTTTTAAAAACATATTTTATTCATAATCTCCATCTTTAAAATAAATAGTTACAAAAATATATTTAAAAATTACAAATGTTCTCTTAAGTCACTAAATGTACTACATGTTTAAACATAAGCTAATGTAAATCCCAATAAAAAATGTATTTTAATAACTAATGTTCTTATTTCTCAAGTTATTTATTATATTTAACGCTTTCATTGAAATTAGCAGTAAGGCTTTAAGTTCATATATATATATATATATATATATATATATATATATATATATATATATATATATATATATATATATATATATATATATATATATATATATATATATATATATATATATTATATATATATACATATATACATATATATATATATATATATATATATATATATATATATATATATATATATATATATATATATATATATATATATATATATATATATATATATATATATATATATATATATATATATATATATATATATATATATATATATATATATATATATATATATATATATATATATATATATATATATATATATATATATATATATATATATATATATATATATATATATATATATATATATATATATATATATATATATATATATATATATATATATATATATATATATATATATATATATATATATATATATATATATATATATATAAAATTTATATATTTTTTTGCTAAATTTATTTACATAGTCTTCCCATTCATATTCCTCTAGGATTACTCCTGATTCTCAATCAAGCCTCAAGATATATATATATATATATATATATATATATATATATATATATATATATATATATATATATAATATATATATATATTATATATATATATATATATATATATATATATATATATATATATATATATATATATATATATATATATATATATATATATATATATATATATATATATATATATATATATATATATATATATATATATATATATATATATATATATATATATATATATATAAATAAAGGAAGAAGAGCAAGAAAAAAAAATTGCGCACCTTTATGAAAGCATGGAAGTACCTTGATATTATTATTGAGACTTAAAGAAAATATCCTGTTATTTTTATGAATAGAAAAGGACAAAAATTGCAAATAAAGTCCTTATCTTCGTTTGCATTCTCTTCAAGAACGTTTTCATAATCACTTCTATTACAGTTCTCGCGAATGGAACTCAAGAGCATAAAAAGTTTCTCAAATTAAGATGAAAAAAATAAGGAAGAAAAATAGAAGAATTTTTTATTTAAAAAAAAAAAATAGGAAGGAATTCATTCATTTCATTTTTCTATTATTTAACCAAAGTATCATCTTTTTACCAAATTTCGAATTTGAAATTTTCAAAAAAAATTTTTTTTTCTAGCCATGGTTAGTGGATTAACAGTGATCATTTTTTTCATATTAAGAAGGATTTTCTTACCGTTTTATTAGAATTTCAAAATAAAGAACTAAAATTTAGGTGACTAATCCTAAGGATAAAAATAAAGGAATTTTTTTTTTTTTTTTTTTTTTTTTTTTTTGTAAATTTTTTATTTTACATGACAAAAAGTAAAGAATTTCACATATTCATTCCCTAATCCCTTTGATAACAAAACCCAAAGTTTTTGATCCATTTAATTTTTGTTGTAACAACGTTTTCAGTTCTTCTTTTAAATGTGAATTTAGTTTTGTTCATTTTATTCTACATCATTAACTATGTAAATTACTAGAATTTTTAATTCTACAAGTTTACATGTGTTATTTGAAGCCTGAAGGAAATAGGAATTAAAATTAAAGTTTTAGGTAGGTATAATAGAAAAGGTAATTGCAAGGTATGTTAAGTAAAATAAAAATAAAAATTTAGCTATTCTACAGAAAATAAATAAAATTCTTAAGCATTTGAAACCTGGAAACCCTTTCAAAAGAAAGCTTTGCGATATATTGGACGAGAACTTACACATACATATATATAAAAAAAACTTCAAATTTTTCATTCTCCACATACAATTATATTATTGTTAAAAACTTAAAGCTGGGAAGAATCAGATAAAATTCAATTGCTGGTAAAGTTATTGGATAAAATAATTATCATTACTATTGTTATCATTATTTTTATTATTATTATTATTATTATTATTATTATTATTATTATTATTATTATTATTATTATTATTATTATTATTATTATTATTATTATTATTATTATTATTATTATTATTATTATTATTATTATTATTATTATTATTATTATTATTATTATTATTATTATTATTATCAGTATCATTATTGTAAATTATTATTATTATTATTCTTATTATTATTATTTTTATTATTATTATTATAATTTTTTATTACTATCATTTATTGCAATAAATTTGGGTTTTGTTACCAAAGGGATTAGGGAATGAATTTGTGAAAATCTTTACTTTTGTCATCTAAATTAAAAATTTTAAAAATTAAAAAAAAAAAAAAAAAAAAATTCCTTTATTTTTATTCTCAGGATTTAGTCACCTAAATTTTTGTTCTTTATTTTGAAATTCTAATAAAATGGCAAGAAACTCTTTCTTAATATGAAAGAAAAAGGATTAATATTAATATTTGTTATTAATATCAGAATTATTAGTATTTTAATTTCATAGAGTTAAATAGATCAATTTTTATTATAGTTACTATTACTGATATTGTTGTCATTCCTTTTTATTAATATATTTATTACTGTTATTATTACTGTAATTTTATATTTTCTTATTATTATTATTACTATCATTTTATTTTTTCTTATTATTACTATCATTTTATTTTTTCCTATTATTTCTATCATCTTATTTTTTCTTATTATTACTATCATCGTATTTTTTCTTATTATTATTATCTTATTTTTACTAATTGTCATTCTCATCTTATTTTTTCTTATTATTACTATCATCTCATTTTTCCTTAATCCTATCTCTTATTTTTTTCTTATTATTACTTTCATCTTATTTTTCTTATCATTCCAATTATTTTATTTTTCTTATTATTACTATCATCTTATTTTTTCTTATTATTATTATCTTATTTTTACTTATTTTTACTCTCATCCTATTTTTCCTTATTATTACTATCATCTTATTTTTCTTAATCCTATCTTATTTTTCCTATTATTACTTTCATCTTATTTTTTCTTATTATTCCTATCATCATATTTTTCCTTATTATTACAATCATCTAATTTTTCTTATTACTATTATCTTATTTTTACTTATTATTACTATCATCTTATTTTTTTCTTATTATTACTATCATCTTATTTTTTCTTAAAATTTTAAAGTTAATTCTTATTTAGGTAATTCAGTTTTAAGTACTATTATGATTTGGCTCAAAGGCAGAAAACGGTAGCAAAAAGTAGTTAATTTCTGTTTAAAATTATAAAATTACAATTATTAAAACAACTATTATTCTATGAATATATGAATGATAAATGAAAGTAGTGTGACGTTTATTTAAATTATATTATTATTATTTTTTTTTCTCCCTCATTCATTTTTATATTATTGCCTTTATAGATGCATTTTCTGCATAAAGTATTTTGAATTTGAATTTGGTTAGAATTATCATTTTATAATGACTAAGCAGTCATAAGGTTTAATTGTTTTTTTTTTCAATTTAATTAAGTTTTTTTTTCTGTTTAATTTTGCGGGACGACATTAGCCAACGATGCTGCTATTGTTACTTCCCATCGTTTAGTATTAAATTAATTTACACGGCTTTCATTTGGGAGTCGAAAACCCGTATTAATAATTTTAAAAAAACATTTGAATCTATTTTCCTAATTAATGATATTTGAAGGGCTTCGTTTATTAGCCAGATTAAATGGGAAGCTTCTAAAAAGGGGTCAAGGATAGATTTTTTATTGAATTCATTTAGAAAGGTCTTTTAAATTGCTATACATTCATAGTTAGCCTTCATAGGATAAACGGTAGGATCCGTAAATTCATCATAATGTTGGAAAGGTCGTTTAACGTTGTGATAAAGTAGAAAATCTCCTATTTAGTACCCAGTATTATATATATGCTTTTTAAGAAGGTATTCAAATTTGATAAACTGACAACATTGGATAATATCAAGATTAAAATAAACATTCTTATTATGTTATTTATATAAAGAAGATTAAGCTAAAATAGAGTAATGGTAAAATTTTAGAGGAGAATACACTGGACCAACGAGAGCTGAATTAAAAACACAATATACATAATTATGTAAATGCGCAGCTGTTTTCTGGCTCAAAAATTCTTTTTCTTCTTTTATCATTTCATTTTTTCTGTTATTATTTTTTTCATAATAATAAACGTCGAGAATTAACAAACATTAAGCAGTTTAAAACCTATTTTTTGAAGTGTGTAAATTATTAACAATGGGTATAAGGGTGAAAGGGACGATGTTTAGAGAAGAAAGTAAGTAGGAAAAACGGAGTTTTAGTAAAAGAAGTAATTATAATAATAATAATAATAATAATAATAATAATAATAAGTAATAACAATAACAACAACAATAATAATAATAATAATAATAATAATAATAATAATAATAATAATAATAATAATAATAATAATAATAATAATAATAATAATTAAATAATAATAAATAATAATAATAATAATAATAATATAATAATAATAATAATAATAATAATAATAATAATAATAATAATAATAATAATAATAATAATAATAATAATAATAATAATAATAATAATAATAATAATAATAATAATAATAACCTAATAATACATAATATATCTTTATTATATAGATATTTATATATTTTATTAGAGATATAGAATATATATATATATATATATATATATATATATATATATATATATATATATATATATATATATATATAATATATATA
>SEYY01021196.1:72500-82500 GCA_009176605.1 Armadillidium nasatum | reverse complement strand
ATATATTATATATATATATAATTTTTTTTTTTTTTTTTTTTTTTTTATATTATTATAATAAATATATATATATATATATATATATATATTATATATATATATAAAATTTATATATATTATATTATATATATATTATATATTATTATTATATATATATTTTTTTTTTTTTTTTATATATAAATATATATATATATATATATATATATATATATATATATATATATATATATATATATATATATATATATATATATATATATATATATATATATATATATATATATATATATATATATATATTTATATATTAGTATGTGTAATAAAAGTTCAATCAAGTGATGAAATTTTCACTTCGATTTTAGAGTATTTTCCAAATGCAAATTTTCATTTAAATTTGGTCGGAGGCGCCAAATATATATAAATATATAAGGATACCTAAGTGGAAAGGTCGAATTCATCGTTATGAAAAAATTGAAAATTAATGCCTTGTATTTGATATTTTTGTAGCCGAATATGGTCCGACGACGTAATTGGTCCAAATTGTTTTTTAAAATACTTGTTTAAGCTTTCATTTATAGAAATAAGTATAGAAATTTTTCCTTTTTGTTGGTAATATATAAATAATAATTTCGAGTCATCATAATTATTTACGTGACGTCACAGACACAGAAAGTTTTTCTGTAAATTATCGATTATAATGGATGTAAGGGTGATGAGCCTATATATTTTGGAAGCGTTTGAGAAAATTGTGTAAAGTTTATTTAAAAAAGTCATTCTATTTCAAGAATAAATTCACAGTTAATTCTCACCATAAAAGGTTGATTTATAAACAGTAGTACATCTTTACGTATAGTTTATTTTGTAATAGACGAATCATCAAATTTTATCAAATAACTTTATCTTTAACTAACATTTCCTCACAAGATGTAGAAATATATATATATATTAAATATATATATATATATATATATATATATATATATATATATATATATATATATATATATATATATATATATATATATATATATATATATATATATATATATTATATATATATATATATATATATATATATATATATATATATATATATATATATATATATATATATATATATATATATATATATATATATATATATATATATATATATATATATATATATATATATATATATATATATATATATATATATATATATATATATATATATATATATATATATATATATATATATATATATATATATATATATATATATATATATATATATATATATATATATATATATATATATATATATATATATATATATATATATATATATATATATATATATATATATATATATATATATATATATATATATATATATATATATATATATATATATATATATATATATATATATATATATATATATATATATATATATATATATATATCAAATACTCATAAATTGTATGAAAATTTCAACATTATTAAAACCATTTCTCAATCATTAAAGCAATAATCATTAAAAATTAAAATACCATTCATCTTAAGGCCAGATACAAGAAAGTCGATGAATATAAATCTTGGTTTTCTCAACCATTCATCACTCAGTATCGTATAGTAAATTTCGGAAGACAGGTTATCAGCCCCTCCTTTCGGCTTATCTATTTTATTTCTATTCTTCCGAATTCGTTTTCCGATATTATAGTCAAATCTTCTTTTCTTTCTTTTTTTTTCCTTTCTTTTTAAGTGTTTTTGTTTTTTCGTTTTTTAATTTTTACCTTGTTTTCTATTTTCCTTTCTTTTTTTTCTTGTTTTCTGTTTCTCGTTTTTCCGTTTCCTTTTTCCTATTATTTATTTATTTTATTTTTTTTAATTTTTCCTTTCTTTTTTCTTTTTTCCTTTTTCTTTCTTCTTTGTCTTCTTTTTTTTAATCTCTTTTCCTTTTTTACTTTTTTTTTCTTCCTTTTTCCTCATTTTCTTTCTTTCTTTTAATTTCTTTATATCCTTTTCTATTTTTTACATCAGATTTAAAAAAAAAAAATTTTTTTTTTTAAAAATAAACTTTCAAATCTTGAATAAAAGAAATTTTGTCGCACGAAAGTTCTCAAAATAATGTAAAACATTTTTCAAAAATAAATTTTTCTCTTTCTATTGTTCTAAGAGTGAAGCAGTAAATAATTTCATCTAAAGGATTAAATAGTTCTGTTGCTCCAAGTTTCTTATTGTTTTAATCTTTAGAATGGTTCTACTAATAAAGAAAGGTGTAGTTTTTCTTTTATATTGCATATCTTCAAAATATTTTTGTCCTTAACCACAAAATCAGGAGTGAAAGCTTCGATAACATTCGTAAATAATTTTCCTTTCCTATATTTAGATTTTAAAATGAATTTCATTGAACAAGATTTCACACTTTGGCAAACTTATTAATTATATTAACAATAAAATTAGTAAATAATCCTCGTTATGCATGTTTATTGCACTTTAATAAAATTCTAAACTAAATATTTGCAAGTTTGCAATATTTCAACATAATAAATCATTAATTATACAATGTCTACTCTCTCCCTCTTTGTCTGTCTGTCTGTCTGTCTGTCTCTCACTCTTATATATATATATATATATATATATATATATATATATATATATATATATATATATATATATATATATATATATATATATATATATATATATATATATATATATATATATATATATATTGTGTGTGAAACAGCGTTTGCATATAAACAAAGTTTAGAGACATTTCACCAAAATCTAAAATAAATAGTGCAATTTTTCATCAAAATTTTTTTATATAAAAATATCAGAATCTATACACTGATAAATCGTACAACTTCCTTAAAATATGAAATAAAAAGGAAAAATTAAATGAAAAGCAATATCCATTTATTTACAATGCTTTTAATCCAAGTCTCTCTCTCTCTCTCTCTCTCTCTCTCTCTCTCTCTCTCTCTCTCTCTCTCTCTCTCTCTCTCTCTCTCTCTTTCTATCGTTTTGTCTTTCTCATATTTTCTCTCCACCTTTGTCTATATATCTATCTTTATTTTTATTTCAATCTCACTCTATTTCTTTCCCACTTTCCCTCCCCTTCCTTTCCTTTCTTTCTCACGTTTTCTCCCTCCCTTTTCCTCTATCACAATATTCTACCTATCACTATTTCTCTCTCCTCTCTCTCTCTCTCTCTCTCTCTCTCTCTCTCTCTCTCTCTCTCTATTTTGCTTTTAAACAAAAGAATCGATTTTGCCCTTTGATTCACGAGTTGTGATTGTGAGGGAATTGAGATTAAAGGCATTTGTTTTGGTTTGGTGTTTGTGGAAGTTCTTTTGATCATTCGAGTTTGCAGCCAATTTCATTATTTGACTGTCAACGCAAAAATCAACTCTTTCATTGGGGTAATTTTCACACAAAACCACTGTTTAATGTAGAGAACAGAAGAAAGATTGATGTTTTTTAACTTAAGGTAATATTAAAGACTGATTGCTAATATATATATATATATATATATATATATATATATATATATATATATATATATATATATATATATATATATATATATATATATATATATATATATATATATATATTGAATACTAATCTGTTTAGAGATGCAGATTTCAAAGTAATCTTTCTTTGTCATAGACAGAGCTCTTACCAAAACAAAAAGTACCTTCCTTCAAGTTTATTAAAATAATTTTTCTAAAAATTCTTTTTTCTAAAAAGTAAATTTGAAATCAAAATTGATGGACTCTCAGAATTAAATTCGATACGACAGAATTTTTTGATAAAGTTTGAAAAGAAAAGTATGAAACATGATAATATTTACAAACTAAAATGTTGATTCAATTAATTCTACCTATAAGTTGTGCAACATGAAGACCTTCTAATATTTCCGGAGACCTTAGAAGTTGATAATAAATATGAGCATGAATTCATTTTACCAAAAAACTATCTATCATCCAGGCAGTATTTTATTATTCAAGAGAGAAAGAAGTATATATATATATATATATATATATATATATATATATATATATATATATATATATATATATATATATATATATATATATATATATATATATATATAATTTTCTAATTATATCACAAAATCAACAAGAGAAATCTGTCATCTCAATTTTTTTTTTCCTGTTGCCCTTCCGTACTTGCTCCCCAATTGTTATTCAAGAAGATAGATCAAATGAAATGTTTTCGTAGAGAACGATAGAGTAAGGTGATTTTATTATTGGAAAAGTTTTATTTTTTTTATTTTTATGTACGACAAAGAAAGAATAGAATGAAGCTGCAGTCATTTAAAAACATAAATGGAAATTCTAATGTCATAAAATTTGATTACATCTTAACATTAAGAAATATTTGTTTATTGAGTTTTCAGATGCTTCAACTAGAGAGGAAAGAACCGAAAATTGCATTTTACTCTCCAAACGAAAATTAAAATGAAGGGAGTTAACACGCAGATTCGAAAAGCGATTTAGGAAGTACCATAATATATGAGGTGAGATAGTAACATGAACAGATGACATCAACATATGTGCTTAGTTATTATTAGGTTCATAAAAGAGTGTACTACATATTGAAAAGATTGGGTGTTAGGTTGAAAGGCTCTTGTGACAAAGGTTCAGAGTTTTACCCACTACAGAAAATTTTTATTTAAAAAAACAAAGGAAAAAAACATAGGCAATTATATTACTATACAATTAACTTGAAAAAGGTGACTTATTTCAGGACAGAAAGATAATATATTCAAGATGAAATAGATTGAAGCAATCATTGCAAGAAAATAACGATTTAAAAAATAATTTTAATAAAATCTAAAAAAATATATAATATATATATATATATATATATATATATATATATATATATATATATATATATATATATATATATATATATATATATATATATATATATATATATATATATATATATATATATATATTTTAAAAAAAGGGGTAGATTATATTTGATATTTAAACTCTAATTTTTTTTTTTTTTATTAAACGTACAATAGGAATAAAACCTTTAAGTTCTCAAATCAAATTTACATTACTTGAAATTGAATTTTTTTTCCTTACTTTATTATTTAATAAAAGAATGAAAATGAAAGTCAACACTTCTAACATTTAAGTTTATTTAATTCATTTATATTCTCATAAGTATACTCAGTCTTTCCTTGTTCCATTGTAATTAAATAGCAAAGAACTCTCTCTCCTTCTCTCCCTCTCTCTATCTCTCTCTCTCTTCCTCTCTCTCCCTTCTTTGTTAATTTCTGTTTTGCTAGGAAGCTAATTTTCAAAGCAAAAATATTTAAATAGGGAGTGAGATAATAAAAATAATAATAATAATTGTTTGCATTTTAACATTTTTTATTTAAACTATGAAGAGATGATAACAATAATAATAATAAAAATAATAATAATAATAATAATAATAATAATAATAATAATAATAATAATAATAATAATAATAATAATAATAATAATAATAATAATAATAATAATAATAATAATAATAATAATAATAATAATAATAATAATAATAATAATAATAATAATAATAATAATAATAATAATAATAATAATAATAATAATAATCATAATAATAATGATTTTAAAATTTTCTTTTGTGATATTATTTAATTTTTTTTTATTTATATATGTATTTATCTATCAATTCCAAATTTTATTCAAAAACTAATTTTATTATTTGTTTTTGACGTTTCTTTTCTTTATTATTTTTCATCAACTCTTTTAATTTAATTCTTATCTTTCATTTCCATTTTATTTTCATTACGATTTTTTCTTCATGTTAGAAATTTTTTTCTTTTATTTTTATTTCATTTCTTCTCCTTCTTCATTTTCTTTTTTTCTTTTTTCTTTTATTTTCTTCTTCTTTTCCTTTTTCTATTTATTCTTTTTCTTCTTCATCATTTTCTTCTTTTTCTTTTTTCTTCTTCTTTTCCTTCTTTTTCTTCTTTTTCTCCTTTTTCTTCTTTTTATTTTTATTTTTCCCCTTCTGTTTTGTATTTTTTTTTTTAATCTTTTTTCTTTTTTTTTTTTTTTAGTTTTTTATTTATTTTCTCATCGCCTTTTTTCCCCACAGATTCATTCAGAAGTTTATAATCCTCTTTATCACAATTTTAAATAACTGACTTTGCTTTCCCCCTTCTTTCATTCTTCTTTATATTCCATTTCTTTATATACCTTTTCAAATTATTTTCCTTGCTTTTCATTTGTTTCATTTTCCATTCCTTTATCGTTTTTTTTCCTTTTATTCATTTTTTTTTTCTTTTCATTCTCTCTTCCAAAATCTGTTGTTATCTTTTAAATTCATGACCTTTAAATTATTTTCATATATGCAGTATATATATATATATATATATATATATATATATATATATATATATATATATATATATATATAATATATATATATATATATATATATATATATATATATATATTTGAAGTTGGCTCCACCTCAGTGATAAACAGAAATTCTCTATTTATGAGCATTGCTTGTATTCATTAATGGCTTTTGATTGTTTCTTTGTTATAATCATTGATGCTTCTGCGAGTAGGTTACTAGATAACTAATTAAGGTTTTGTTAAATAAAATAAAAAATCTTATAATTGAAATAATAATGCCATAGAAGTCTTTCAAATCATCTAATAAGAGAGAAGCTTCTCCTATAACGTAGCAGACATTCATAAGAGGAAAGAGCAAAGACAAGTGGAGAGAGACACTTCGGCATTTGATAAAGTCAGAGTAGAGACTACCGTCCTTTTCTCCTGGTGAGTTGAAGGAATTTTTAATTATTAATTAATTATATAGTCATAAATATTTACCATTAGAAGATCTTAACAGTACGAGTACTCCGTTCTAAAATTGATGCTTCTAAAATTTTTGCTCAATTTGTGAAATTCAATTATTTGCCTGAAGCGTTGTTGCTTCATTTATCCTTTCATGTTACATTTGCAAACTTAATAAAGATTATCAAAGGATTATTGCAATTTGGGTTTATGCCTCTCATTAAATATGTATGTATATAAATAAATAAATAAATAAATAAATAAATAAATAATATAATATATATATATATATATATATATATATATATATATATATATATATATATATATATATATATATATATATATATATATATATATATACAGGTCTGTGTGTGTATGTATATGATGTAGTGCAGTTCGAAACGAAGAAAGTGTTTCATTTGTTAGGTTTGACTGGTGCTTTCCTCTACACTTCTTTGTTCTCTGATTAATCCTTTCGTTTCATCATCTCAGAAGTTACTTCTAGCATATTCTTTGACTTACAGTGGAGTTTCTCATACTCCCACTTCCTTTCTCCTTCTTCAAATGTACGCAAAAACTTATAAAGAAGAGTACGTTCCATCATATTCTTTACCTTGAACTGAATCAAAGCAAACTTTGATTTAGCTCTGTTTGTTCTCATGCTTTTCAACGCGGTCGTTTTCAAACTCCAGAACTCATGTAAATTATTTTTCGTCCCGAAATCGTGCAAAATCTATTACCTGTAACAAAAAAAGCTCTTCTCAGTATAAAGAGTTACTTTCTCTCTGATTTCTATTTCTCAAACAAACCCTTTGCAAACTTATTTGCAAAATATTTTAACTAACTTTGCTCTAACTCTTTTGCTTTTCCAGTATCTTCCAACGGCTCAGCTGCAATGCTGGAAATGTGAGTCCATCAGCATAAAACAAATATGAATAACCCTCTAAACCTTTCATCAGAATATATATATAAATATATATATATATATACATATATATATATATATATATATATATATATATATATATATTTTTTTTTTTTTTTTTTTTATGTCTCCTCCGGTGGGCAAAGGCCCAAGGCCTACCAATATCCACCGGAGTTGGGAAGTAATCGGATTCGGGGTCGCTAATGGCCGACGTGACCCGATACACGGCGTTTAAAAGTGTGCAAGTCAAAGGAAGTTGGGAAAACAGATAAAGGGAGTGTGTTCCAGACTTTACCAGTAGAGTACATGTAAGATTGAGCATAGCGGTTAAGTCTGGGGTCGGAGAGTTGGACAGAGAAAGGATGAGACTGTGTAGAAAGACGTGTCGCACGAGCCCTTCTCAGTGGAGGAGGTATGCGACGTGAGAGTTCAGAAGAGCAATGTCCGTTGTAATAGCGATAGTATAGAGAGAGTGACGCAACAATTCGACGGGAAGAAAGAGATTGGAGAGAGTTAGTAAGAGCAGGAGAGTTGATAAGACGAAAAGCCCTAGACTCCACCTTTTCAAGATGAGCTGTATGTGTGGACCCACCCCAGATATGCGAGGCGTACTCCATACAGGGGCGAACAACACCCCTATACAGAGCAAGCAACTGGGGTGGCGTAAAAAAACTACGAAGGCGCCACAGAACACCCAACCTCTTAGAAGCTTGTTTAGAGAGAGAGATAATGTGATCTTTCCAAGAAAGATCACGAGAAAAAGAAACACCGAGAATATTGAGAACAGATGAAGGTTTGAGTTGAGTGTTTTCGAAGAAGATGTCATAGTTGTGTGGAAGATTGTGTCGAGTAGAAAGATAGAGGAATTGAGTTTTTGAGGCATTGAAAACGACCATGTTTTCTCTGCCCCAATTTGAAATCAGGGATAGATCAGAGGTCAGTTGCTCCAAGGCAATCCTTCTTGCGTCTAATAACTGCTGTTGGGAGGGACGTCTTTCAAATTGAAAGGAATAATGAAGGGTGGAGTCATCGGCAGAGGAGTGTATAGGAGACGAAGTAATAGAGAGAAGATCATTGATGAAAATTAGAAAAAGAGTTGGAGAAAGGACAGATCCTTGAGGAACACCACTATTTATAGATTTATAGGAGGAACGGTGGCCGTCTACAACAGCTGCTATAGAACGACCAGAAAGGAAATTAGATAGGAGGTCACAGAGAGAAGGATAGATTCCGAAAGAGGGAAGTTTGGAAATCAAAGCTTTGTGCCAGACTCTATCGAAAGCTTTCGATATGTCTAGCGCCACAGCGAAAGATTCACAGAAACCCCGAAGAGCGGAGGACCAAGAGTCAGAAAGTAGGGAAAGAAGATCACCAGTAGAGCGTCCTTTACGAAATCCATACTGGCGATCAGAGATAAGATTGGAAGAATTGAGATGTTTCCAAATCTTCCTGTTAAGAATAGATTCGAAAACTTTAGAAAGAACGGAGGTTAAAGAAATTGGACGATAGTTAGAGGGTTGAGAAGGGTCCCCCTTCTTCGGTACAGGTTGAATGAGCGCACGTTTCCAACAAGAAGGGAAGATCGAAGTAGAAAGGCAAAGACGAAATAGTTTACCAAGGCAGGGTGCAAGCTCAGAAGCACAAATTTTGAGAACCGCAGGAGGAATACCATCAGGACCATACGCCTTCTTAGTGTTAAGCTCAGAGAGAGCAGAAATGACATCTTTAGAAGAAATTACAATGTTAGGCATAAATGAGTTGGAGGGGGTTGTAGGAGGAGGAATAGCTCCGGAATCGTCCAAGGTAGAGTTAGAGGCAAAAGTTTGAGCGAAGAGTTCAGCTTTAGTTGAAGGTAAAATGGCAGTTGTGCCATCAGAAGATACTAGAGGAGGGAAAGAGGAAGAGACAAAGTTAGAGTTGACATTTTTTGCGAAATGCCAGAAAGGGCGACTTGAAGAAGAACCAGAAAGATTATTGCATTTGCGGCGGAGAAAAGAGTTTTTGGTATCTCGAAGAATAGATTTTGCACGATTCCGGGATGAAATATAAGTAGCATGAGTTTCAGGAGTTTGAAGACGACGGTAATCTCTGAAGGCAGTATCCCTGCGGCGGATAGCGCGAGAGCAAGCAGAGTTAAACCAAGGTTTGTTAGGTTTAGTAGAAGGGAAAGAATATGGAATGTACGCTTCCATGCCAGAGAGAATCACCTCGGTTA
>SEYY01021196.1:65000-67500 GCA_009176605.1 Armadillidium nasatum | reverse complement strand
CAAATGAAGTTGGAGAAATTATATTGGGAATTCTCTACAGTATATATAATGATAAAGTAACTGGGTTGGCGATAAGAAGTTCTGGAGTCTCCTCAGAACACCCAACCTCTCGGGATCCTGTTTTGTGAGAGAGAAAACTAGAAAGAGAACGAGAAGTAAAAATATCAAGTGCAATCAATACTGAAGAAGATCTGAGTTGTTTTTTTTCCGAAGAAGACGTCGTAGTTGCGTAGACGTTTATGTCGAGTAGAAAGATAAAGAGACTGAGTGCTTTTTGCATTGAAAGTAGCCATACTAATCTTCCAAACCAGAAACACATGCAAGAAATAACACGAGCATCTAGAGTTCGCAAACAATGGTAATTAATAAGGTCAGCATCCCTTTGACGAATAGCTCCGAAATTTGCAAAACCAAACCCTGGTTTATGAATTTGAGTTGAAGGGAAAGTACCCCTTCTCGCCATGAAGGATCACTACGGCTAAATGTTCTGCGCAGTCCAAAGGAGACTTTGAGCCTATAAGCTGTAATCATTCCTATAGGAAAAAAAAGACTGTAGGCTACTTGTAATAAGGAAAGAATGAGAGGAAGTGATCGTTGAACATATTCTAGAGATACTCTATGAGTATTTGAGATACGAAAAGGAAGAAATATACGACAAAATAGAGCAGATGTATGTTCCACTTAAAATTGGAACTCCATAAATAAATGAGGGATAATTGAACTATATCCTCTATCTATAAACACACACATACACACACAATATATATATATATATATATATATATATATATATATATATATATATATATATATATATATATATATATATATATATATATATATATATATATATATATATATATATATATATATATATATATATATATATATATATATATATATATATATATATATATATATATATATATATATATATATATATATATATATATATATATATATATATATATATATATATATATAAAGAGAAAAGAACCTAAATGTTTATTTATAGAAAAATAGGTTGAAACTCACTCAACTGAAGTTGATGAAAAGACTTATTGATTTCGCATAGGAAATTTTGCATAAATTTCGTATTTCGTTTTCTAATTTTTAAGGTATATGTAAGCAAACAGAAATGCAAACACAGTAAAGTACATTCACTTACACAAACTTATATATATATATATATATATATATATATATATATATATATATATATATATATATATATATATATATATATATATATATATATATATATATATATATATATATATATATATATTTACAAAATTCCCTCTTTCGGAATCTATCCTTCTCTCTGATTTTCTTTCCGGTCGTTCTATAGCAGTTGTTGTAGACGGCTACCTTTCTCCCATAAAATCTATAAATAGTGGTGCTTCTCTGGATGCTACACTATCACCAACTCTTTCTCTACTTTTCATTAATGACCTTCTTTCTACTACTTCATCCCCTATCCACCTCTAACCCGATTACTCCACTCTTTATTACTGCATTAATTTAGAAAGGCGTCACTCCCAACAGTAATTTATTAATGCAAAAATGGTGGCCCTGGAGCAGCAAACCTCAGATCTTTCTCTTATTTCAAATTGAGGCAGAGAAAGCAAGGTTGTCTTCAATGTATCAAAAACTCAATTCCTCCAACTCTCTACTCGACACAACTTTCTACACAACTATGAAATATTCTTCGAAAACACAGAACTCATATCTTCATCTATCCTTAATATTTTCAGTGTTTTTTTTTCTTGTGATCACATTACTTCTCTTTCTAAACAAATTTCAAAGAGGTTGGGTGTTCGGAGGAGCTTTTGTAATTTCTTCTCGCCATCTCAGTTGCTTTTTCTTTATAGGGGTACTGTTCTCTCCAAAAAGATGTATGCCTCACACATCTGGGGTGGTTAAAGTCATAGAGCTCTCCTTGAAAATATGGAGTCTAAGGCTTTTCAACTCTTCCGCTCTTACTTATTCTCTCTGTTACAATGGACTATGCTCTTCTGAACTCTTCCGTCACACACACACACACACACACATATATATATATATATATATATATATATATATATATATATATATATATATATATATATATATATATATATATATATATATATATATATATATATATATATATATATATACCTCCTCCACTGAGAAGGGCTTTTGCGACTCGACTTTCTACGCAATCTCATCCTTTGTCTGTCCAACTCTCTGACCCCAGACTTAACCGCTATGCTCTGTCCTACATGTACTCTACCTGTAAAGTCTGGAACACACTCCCTTCTTCTATTTTCCCAACTTTCTATGACTTACACACCTTCAAAAGTCGTGTCAGGTCGCGTCGGCCATTAATTTGACTAGGATCCCGTCTTCCCCCTTACTCTGGTGGAAATTTAGTAGGCCTCTGGCCTTTGCCCACCAGAGGTGAAAATAAATATATATATATATATATATATATATATATATATATATATATATA
>SEYY01021196.1:55000-57500 GCA_009176605.1 Armadillidium nasatum | reverse complement strand
CTGGGAGTTTCTATCATCTACACAAAATTGGTGAGAAAGCAGGGCACCCCTTGCGTAACGAGAGCCACACAATGGTTGTGGAATGTGAGAGGTCATTTCCTTCGAGCTCCTGCCATTGAACTACCTATAGAAAAGAGATAAAGCACCAAAGTCACGTAGGAGAGATAGAGGGTCTAGAGAGTTTGAAAGTAGGGGGCAGTTAGTAATTTTTTAGCCAGACTCAACCCTATCCAGGAAAGAGGAGGAATCGGAGCCCCGCCTAAATGTGAGAACAGTACTCCATCCAATGGCGTAAAAGACCCTTATATAATTGGAGTAATTGCTCAGAAGAAAAAAATTCTCGCAACCTGAACAGTACTTCCAGCTTCTTAGAGGCCGCCTTAGGAACCATTGTGATATGTGGTTTGCAAGAAAATTTAATGTTTATGTTTAAACCAAGAATATTAATGTTATTTACAGGTGAGACTGGAGAGCCATCGAATAAGATAGGAAGTTGGGAAGTGTTTATGAGAAGGAGATGTGAAGATGTTGAGTTTTTAAAGAGTTAAATTTCACAAGGTTTCTATGACCCCACAGGGAAATCCCATCCAGATCAGAAAGAATAAGATCTATTTTAAATTTTTATATAAAGACGATGTTTCTTAGATATATGCAACAATTTTGCCTGTTCTAATATTACTAGTTTGGAGTCTTCTCAATTTTCAATTTCTTAAACTCTCTTGCCATTCTTCAACAATGCTGTATAGTATATTTATTTATCTTCTAATTCTACTGACAGTCTTAACTATTCAACTATCTAAACAGCAAGATAGATCATATTGGGATATAAAGACACTTGAGTAAGACTCATTTCTTGCATTCGTAATCTGGTAGTAAATTTTTTTTTTTTTAGACCGCTAATGTTTTCCCATCAGAGGTTTTATATATATATATATATATATATATATATATATATATATATATATATATATATATATATATATATATATATATATATATATATATATATATATATAAATATATATATATGAGCATATATATATATTTACTATATATATATATAAGTAAATAATGCTTCCACTACCACGTATTCGTACATAAATAACAAAGTATGCAAATTTTCATGTATACGTGCATATGGTTTGAGACGCTTGAGCGTATGGCGGAACGTTTGATAAGGTAGCGATATATGCTAATGTGATAAAGGTCTAACCAAATGCTGCAAAATTTCAAATCAAATTAATGTGGAAATTTGGCGAAGAGTATTAAAATATTAGAGAATATTGAATAAATTTTTGGCATTCCATTACATAAATAAATTATATATATATATATATATATATATATATATATATATATATATATATATATATATATATATATATATATATATATATATATATATATATATATATATATATATATATATATATATATATATATATATATTTTATTTATTTTTTTTATTTTATTTTTTTTATTATTTATTTATATTATTTATTATATTATATAATATATATATATATATATATATATATATATATATATATATATATATATATATATATATATATATATATATATATATATATATATATATATATATATATATATATTCCACTATTTATTTGCCAGAATATTTTGTTTCTACTGTAGGGAGAATCCCTTGCTACTTCCCTGCCCCCAGAAACAGGAGAACCAACGTCTTCTAGGAGTACATGTCTAAGAAGGAAAATATTCGAAGCAATGGCCAATTCTTTATGAACTACTTTGGAGGTGTCTGATTCTAGGTTTAGATTTGATTTATCTTGGTACCTAAAGTAGGAAAGGTGAAAGATGCTTCTTATTTTGAATATTTATTTGTTCTCATAACAGCCACTGAATCTGACAATGTTCTTATGTGTATTGTGAGGAGTTGTATTTTCTTTGTTGGCGATGAAGAGTAAAGGAATGTTTATGTTGGTGTATAGTGTTTAATGTTTAGATGGCTCTTAGAGAATTAAAGTTGGGTTCGAGTCATATTAATGTGTTTGATATATGATATGTTAGGAGACTAAGTTTAAATGTATGCAAGAATGCATTGTGACAGAGAAGCTAACGAGGATTTCCCCGTGAAAATTTCAATCGTGTTTTAAATAACTATTGACCGAAAGAAATTTTGTTACTAAATGAAGTCACTGAATTAAAAATGTTTTATGAGGCATTCATTCTGCTATTCTTTTTGCGGTGCGTTTTTTGAGATGTTTGGCATGTGGTAGTGCCTATGGTATACAATTAGAGTCTGTTTTTTTTTCCCCAAATATATTTTAGGTGAGAGTTTCTAATGTTTTATTGACAAAGCTTGTTATATTTATGGTTTATTTATGGTAATTTCTTATATCCTGTTTTTTTTTTTCTTTTTACAGTTCTGGTGGATATAGGAATGGTGTTTACTTGTAATAAGTAGTGTAATTCCGATTTCATGTGTGAGATATACATTACATTGTTTAGCAGCCATTTT
>SEYY01021196.1:17500-22500 GCA_009176605.1 Armadillidium nasatum | reverse complement strand
TGAAATAAATGACTAAAAACAACAAACACCATGAATACATTTTTTTCTATCAACACCCTAACTTCAACCTAAGAGTCAAAAGATATTATTATTTTAAAACGATAAGGTCATAGTAAGATAAAACGAATAACAAATAACTAAAACTCATAAAATATGTTAAACCGAGTTCTCGACCTTGCACCCGGAGATCTTTATTCAATGTATTTGTAAAGAGTGAAGAAAAAGAAAACTAAAAAATCTATTCCAAGACGAAGACTCAAACGATCAATATTTGTTGGTTCGGAATTATGCACCAAATTAGCATGAAAATTTTTTCTTTTCAAAATATTTTTGTAAAACTTCTCATCTTTAATTAAATTATTCAAAATATCATCAATTTTCATTTCACAAGTTGACCGATTACAGTTATTAACATTTTTAATGAAGAAGGATTCTAAAAACTTTCTATTATTGTTATTTTGGCAAGAAAAAGCAATTTTGGCGAACTCATCGATTAGGTGATTTTTTCTTCTCTATGCTAATGCAAGGCAGACTTACAATCATCACACCTCAGACTATAATCATATTGATAAATACGTCTTTTGAAATTTATTAAGTTTCTCCATAGTACCTACCATTACAATTACTGCAACCTACACTACAGACCCCTGTATTCTCATTTCTATCAGACAGATGTGATTACATATAAACTTTCTTTTAAGAGTATTAGTAACAGATTGAACAAAAGATACAGTGTTTGAGAAAAATCTTTTAATTTTGGGACCACAAGATACGGAATGATAATTCTTTCATTATGAAATTGCTTTTTCTTAACATTAGGTCCTACTCTATATATTTTCTTCTTAGCTCTATAAAAAGCTTTATTTATAACGCAATCCTGATAGAAAAGGGGTCTGAACGTTTTTCTCATGAAATCTATCTCATCCATAAGAGAGGAGGGGGAACAGATTTTTAATGTTCTAATATATTTTGACGTAACAATGCCCATTTTTGGTATGAAACGAATGAGAAAAATACCAAGGTATGTATGAGTTTTGAAGATGTAGACTAAAAACAAAAAAAAACGAGGCCGCAATTAACATTATTTATATCAATAAGGATGTCTAAAAAAGAAATTTTATCGTTTTTTATTTTCTCGAGCGTATATTTTATTGATAGGATTTTACTGTTTAATTTTTGCAAGAGCAATTGGGGATCCAAAGTAACGGATAATATGGCAAAAATGTCGTCAACATATTGCCACCATTCAATATTTCGAAGAGAAACATCTGAAAATACAAATTTCAACTCAAACAGTTCCATAAACAGGTTGCTTCGACTCTGGGAAAGAAGCGAACTTATACTTAAACAGAACTTCTGTCTATAAAAATTGTTCCCGAATTGAAAACACGAGTGCTCCAATACACAATTTTACAAGTTTATTGATATTTTCAAAAGGAACAGAAAATATTTCAGAACCCAAACCATCTATATATTCCTCTAACAAACTCAGAGTAATATCTATGGGAACATTAGTAAACAAAGAGACCACATCATAAATAACCACAATTTTATTGTTCTTTCAATAATATCATCAGAGTTTTTTATGTGAGAATTCGAAATAGTACCTACTAAAACTTTTAGTTTATTCACCAAACAGGAAGATAAATTATAAGCGATTATTAGAGATGAGCTCAAAGAATGAGAGCAGCAATGATTCCTTTAGAAGAAATTACCATTTAAGGCATAAATGAGTTGCAGGGGATTGAAGGAGTAGCAACAGCTCCGGAATTGTCTAAGGTTGAATTAGAGCCAAAACTTTGAGCGAACAGTTCATCTTTAGAGAAAGGCAAAACGGCAGTTGCACAGTCAGAAGACACTAAGGGAGAGAAAGAGGGAGAAGCTAGAGTTGCTAAAATCCATAGTATCTGTTCCATACAACTCGAGCAAACGACGATGACTTTCAGACGAATTCTGCACACCTTCGCCATGCAAAACTTCAATTATTGCACGCTGCTTCAACAAAGTATCATTATTAGCTCCCATTTTTTTTCTATCACTGCACAACAATGAAACCAAATAACAATAATTTATTCTACAAACTTCAATCTTTGGAGAGCAGGTCTAGATATATTTATACCTGTTTCTACTACTTAGCAACTCACCAACAGGCGGTATATTTATATATATATATATATATATATATATATATATATATATATATATATATATATATATATATATATATATATATATATATATATATATATATATATATAAAGAGGTATAGAATAAATGCTGTTAAAGTAAGAATACTGTCATTATTAAAGAGAATTAAAGCTTTAAACAATGATTATGTCGAAATAAAAAGTTACGAGTCTAAAAATCAATTCCAAATGGGATATTTCTTTGTAGGAAACTTCCTTTTTAAGTTTCTATATCTGTATATATATATATATATATATATATATATATATATATATATATATATATATATATATATATATATATATATATATATATATATATATATATATATATATATATATATATATATATATATATAATAATAATAATAATAATAATAATAAAATAATAATAATAATAATGATAATAATAATAATAATAATAATAATAATAATAATAATAATAATAATAATAATAATAATAGGATAATAATTAATAATAATAATAATAATAATAATAATAATAATAATAATAATAATAATAATAATAATAATAATAATAATAATAATAATAATAATAATAATAATAATAATAATAATAATAATAATAATAATAATAATATAAGGGGAGGATTATATTTATCAAATCACATGTTATAAAACTTCGAATTCTTTTGAGAGGATATAAAAATATGTATTATTTTTTCATTATCAAAATATGAAGATTTACGTTATTGTAGCTGTATCGGATTCCTTTACGATTTTTTCCGTCTTTTTCGAAATATTAAATTTTTTTCTATTTATTTTTCTTTTTATATCAGCTTTTAATGAAATATTAGGGAATTTTTCCCTTTTTTTTTCTTTTTTCTTTTTAATTTGTTTTAGATTTTTTTTTTAATTTGATATACCTTAAATTCTTTTTATAAGTTGGAAACGTTAATTTTTATTTTTTTAACATTTGAAAATTTTTATTGAATAATTTTAACGGTATTCTTTGTATATATATATATATATATATATATATATATATATATATATATATATATATATATATAATATATATATATATATATATATATATATATATATATATATATATATATATATATATATATATATATATATATATATATATATAATAATAATAATAAATTATTTGCAAATTTGTTTTGCAGACTTTTCCTCTTTTTAATCAATTTATTTTAAAATAATCAATGAAAATTATTTGAAACTAAAAAAAAATTTAAAAAAAATTATAAAAATAATAAATAAATTATATAATATATATATATATATATATATATATATATATATATATATATATATATATATATATATATATATATATATATATATATATATATATATATATATATATATATATATATATATATATATACTATCACCTTTCCCACTTTCGTGGGGTGGTGCCCTCCACAGTTCCCTCATAAACATAGCCATTCCTACCTTTCCTTCCCTTTCACCACAGCCCTTCATCTCACTCTGTCCTCCGCATGTCTGCTACTCTCTTCTAAACTGAAATTCCTTCCACCCACAATTTCTTTCACTCCATCCATCCATCTCCACTTTGGTCTTCCCCTCCCTCTACCCCACCCACCTTGGATCTAAGTTCCTTCCCGACCATTCTTTCCTCATTCATTCTACTCATATGTCTAATCCATTTTAGCACACCCTCCTCCGCTTTATCCACTACACCCTTCTTCCATCTACACATCTCCCTTATTCTTTCATTTCTAATCCTATAAATCCTTCTCAATTTGCATATCGCTCTCAAACCTTTCATCTCAAAGACATTCAAACTTTTCCTCGCCCGGGCATTTATTATCCATGTTTCACACCCATACATTACAGAAGTTAAACACATACATCCAACATTCTTATCTTTATTTCTTTCGAAATATTTCCATTCTTCCATACTTCTCTTAGGTCCCCCAACTCTTTCATTCCCTTTACCACTCTATTCTTTATTTCTTTTTCCGTCCCACCCTTACCCTCCACCAACATTCCTAGATATTTGCATTCATCCACATCCTCAAGTTTCCTTCCTCCCACATCTACACCCCCAATTCTTCCCTTCACATCTCCTCGTCCCTATCTCCAATCCTCATAACTTTACTTTTCGCTGGATTGACTTTCAATCTCATGTTCGCACATTTTTTCTCAAATTCTCTCATCAGTATTCTCAAATTTCTCTAGATTCTGCCACCAACACTGCATCATTTGCAAAAAGTAAAAAGTTCACATCCTATTCATCCTCCACATTTCTCAACCTAATACCTTTCCCTTCACTCTCAATTTCTATAACTATACCATCCATCAATAGATTAAATAACCATGGCGACATTACACATGCCTGTCTCAATCCCACTCCTATGCTAAACCAATCCGAAAGTTCCCTCTTCACCCTCCCTCTTGATCTACAATTAGAATAAAAAGCTTTGATCCCCTTCAGTAATTTTCCTTTCAACCCTCTTTCCATTAGTATTTCGAGCAACTTCCTCCTGCATACTATATTGTATGCTTTTTCCAAATCCTGGAAACATATACATACCCCATCTTATTTTTTTCACGCAATTTCTCGGTTATCAATCTCAGTGTGAATACCTGGTCCACACATCCTCTACCCTCCCTAAAACCCCTTTTGTTCCTCACCCATTCCCTCGCTTTTCAATTCTTTCATTCTGTCACTAACACTTTCCAATAAATCTTTCCTATCACGTTCAACAGACTAATCCCCCTATGATTTTTATAAACCATCTTATCACCTTTTCCTTTGTATATGGGTGCAATACAAGAGTCCTGCCCCTCTCCCTT
>SEYY01021196.1:2500-12500 GCA_009176605.1 Armadillidium nasatum | reverse complement strand
GTTTATGTGTTCTTTAAATGTCAGCTTGTCATCTATTAAGACTCCCAGGATTTTAGCGGTATTTGACCGGGTTAGCTCAATATCTTTTAGTTTGATTTTAAAATTATTTCCAACGTTTTTATTGCTTATTATAATGTAGGAGGTTTTTTGTAATATAATAATACAATAAATAATAATAATAATAATAATAATAATAATAATAATTAATAATAATAATAATTATTTAATTATTATTATTATTATTATTATTATTATTATTATTATTATTATTATTATTATAATAATAATAATAATAATAATAATAATAATAAAATAATAATAATAATAATAATAATAATAATAATAATAATAATAATAATAAAAATAATAATGATAATAATAAGAATAATTTGCATTTCATTTTCGAATTGAGAACGTAAATATTTATTATAAAGTTGTTCATAATATATACATGGAAATTTAGTTTTAAAATATAAATACGCGTTATTTTTATTGCCATTATTATTATTCAAAATTTATTATTATTCAAAATTTATTATTATTTAAAATTATCATTTTTCACAATTTATTATTATTCAAAATTTATTATTATACAAAATTATTATTAAAAATTCTGAATATTATATTATGTATATTATCAAGTATAATTTTAATGGGCTTAAAGGACGAATTCGTATCCCCAGAAGCCCTTTTCAGTTTAGTATCAAAATTTGTATATGTAAATTTGTAACTGAAAAACAAATAAATATTAAAGATTAAATATTATTATTATATTATTATTATTATTATTATTATTATTATTATTATTATTATTATTATTATATTATTATTATTATTATATTATTTTTTATTATCATTCGTGATAATTATTTTATTATTATTTATTATTATATTATTAATTATAATTACATTATTTTTATTATTCGTATCATTATTATTATTATTATTATTATTATTATTATTATTATTATTATTATTATTATTATTATTATTATTATTATTATTATTATTATTATTATTATTATTATTATTATTATTATTACTATTATTTTTTTATCATTCGTGATATCATTATTATTATATTATTATTATTTTCATTATTATTATTATTATTATTATTATTATTTATTATTATTATTATTATTATTATTATTATTATTATTATTATATTATTATTATTATTATTACTTTTATCATCATTCGTGATATTATTATTAGTAGTAGTAGTAGTAGTCATAGTAAAAGTAGTAGCTGAAAATAATAGTAGTAATAATAGTCTTGCTGAAGATGTGGCAGAAGTAATGGAAATTATAATTCGTGCAAGTAGGATTATAATGATCAAATATCATGTACAACTAAGTGAAAATTTTATTTATTTGAAGAGACGTGGAACGTCACACATAAAAGTCTTTCATGAAAAGGTTAAAGCAAATGTTAACATGAATGTAATATTTACACACACACATACACACACACACACACAGTATATATATATATATATATATATATATATATATATATATATATATATATATATATATATATATATATATATATATATATATATATATATATATATATATATATATATATATATATATATATATATATATATATATATATATATATATATATATATATATATATATATATATATATATATATATATATATATATATATATATATATATATATATATATATATATATATATATATATATATATATATATATATATATATATATATATATATATTATATATATATATATATATATATATATATATATATATATATATATATATATATATATATATATATATATATATATATATATATATATATATATATATATATATATATATATATATATATACATTAAGGCATCTTACTTTCAGGTTTGCATTTAAATTCTAATTTCATTGAAGTGATCTTTGCATTGCTTTGGGTAGAGTATCTTGAAGTCGTCTGAGAGAGAATATTTTCCCGTTTTTCGCCTTCCAACTGTTTTGTTTTCCCTCTTCCACTTCAACTGAAATTTAAAATTAAGCTTTTTTTATTTCTTTGAATAAAAAGAACCGACTTCCTTTTATTTATTTAATTAAGAAAAAGAGTGTTGCTGAGCCTTTCCCGCTCTTAAATATCGTTTAAATACATTTTCATGCTATTAAAACTTTTCAGTTACATATACATGCGTAAATATGGCTTATATATGGATAAAATAAATATATGTACGTATGCAAGTATATGAACATGTGTGCATGCAGCATGTATTTATGTATGTATTCATTTATTCAATATATATATATATATATATATATATATATATATATATATATATATATATATATATATATATATATTAATATATATATATATATATATATATATATATATATATATATATATTATATAATATATATATATATATTATATATATATATATATATATATATATATATATATATATATATATATATATATATTATATATATATATATATATATATATATATATATATATATATATATATATATATATATATATATATATATATATATATATATATATATATATATATATATATATTCATTTATTCACAAATCGAACTCTGACCCTTAAGCCGGTAAGACAGAGTGTCACCTCCGCACCACGATAGTACAAAAAGAAAATCACAGAGAGAGAAAAAGCTTATGAACAATTTGCCATGCAGATTAACTCAAAGGATCCCTCCCTACTGCGCTCGGGTGAAGAGGCAACAAGTCAGTTAGTATCTATCCCCTTTATTCATTAGTCTGTGAGCGATTTATCAGACAAAAATTACATATAAATTTATATATATATATATATATATATATATATATATATATATATATATATATATATATATATATATATATATATATATATATATATATATATATATATATAATATATATATATATATATATATATATATATATATATATATATATATATATATATATATATATATATATATATATATATTATATATATATATTATATATATATATATATATATATATATATATATATATATATATATATATATATATATATATATATATATATATATATATATATATATATATATATATATATATATATATATGAAAGATTTATAGACACAAAAACAATTATAATATATTTTAATGTTACAAATCATTAGTTTTCCAATCACAAGAGTCAATACTCACTTTCTTAAATTAATACCAATATGAAATTTCACGCCTTCCACTACCGACCCAATTTCAAATAAGAAATTCTTTATTGAGTCATAAAACATATAACAAAAAGAAATATCAGAAGTTCAGAATATCATTAAAATATTTTTGCCTGTATATATATATATATATATATATATATATATATATATATATATATATATATATATATATATATATATATATATATATATATATATATATATATATATATATATATATATATATATATATATATATATATATATATATATATATATATATATATATATATATATATATATATATATATATATATATATATATATATATATATATATATATATATATATATATATATATATATATATATATATATATATATATATATATATATATATATATATATATATATATATATATATATATATATATATATATATATATATATATATATATATATATATATATATATATATATATATATATATATATATATATATATAATATATATATATATATATATATATATATATATATATATATATATATATATATATATATATATATATATATATATATATATATATATATATATATATATATATATATATATATCAATTGATTGAATAATCATGTAACTGAGGAAAAATTTAAAATGAAATATTGCCTTTAAATTTTAAAGGAGGACAAAATAATTGCCTCTTATTTTATTGGCTAAGGTTGAATGAAAAAGAAGAAATAACTTTTATAAATTTGCTTTCAATCAAATTGGACCGAAAAAATATATAAAAATATTTTATTTAATGATTTTTTCTTACATAAAATTTTACTTTGAGTTTGTTTTGGAATTGTTTGAGAACAAAAAAAATATTCTTTTGACCATTATTTGAAAAATGGGCTACACAATTACTTTTCTTTTCATACATTATATATATATATATATATATATATATATATATATATATATATATATATATATATATATATATATATATATATATATATATATATATATATATATATATATGTATATATATAAATATAAAACAACCTTGGGGTATATATCATTTCTTAGTCGAGTAGTAAATTATTTCAAAATTATGTAATTGACTTCAAAATCTATATATCCTAATACCAAAAGGTTTAAACTTCTTCTTCTTCATCTCCCAGTTAGGCATTATCTGCTTGTCAGTCGGTTAAACCTTGCTCTTCAGTTTCTCCGATTTGCAAAAGCGTTGCTCTTCCTCAGCTCATCCAGATCCTTAAAACCTTTTTTTTGCAAATCTTTTAAGAATTTGACTGTATAATCTTTACAAACTCGGTGTCCTCAAGAATCTAGACATTTGCGTGCTTCGAATCAATGAAAATGGAAAATGCTTTGAGTTTATGTTTTCATTTTTTTTTTTTTTTTTTTTTTTTGTAACAAAAATATTCAAAGTTATTATCCTGTACTATTAATTAAAATAACTTCAATTTTTAATGAAAAATACTGAGAATTCATATTAACATCACTTTAAAAGCAACCGAAAAAAATATATAAAAATATTTATTTAATGATTTTTTCTTACATAAAATTTTACTTTGAGTTTGTTTTGGAATTGTTTGAGAACAAAAAAAATATTCTTTTGACCATTATTTGAAAAATGGGCTACACAATTACTTTTCTTTTCATACATTATATATATATATATATATATATATATATATATATATATATATATATATATATATATAATATATATATATATATATATATATATATATATATATATATATATATATATATATATATATATATATATATATATATAAATATAAAACAACCTTGGGGTATATATCATTTCTTAGTCGAGTAGTAAATTATTTCAAAATTATGTAATTGACTTCAAAATCTAATATATCCTAATACCAAAAGGTTTATCTTCTTCTTCTTCATCTCCCAGGTTAGGCATTTATCTGCCTTGTCAGTCGGTTCAAACCTCCCTCTTCCAGTTTCTCCTGATTGAAAAAAGGGCGTTGCTCTTCCTCAGCTCATCCAGATCCTTAAAACCTTTTTTTTGCAAATCTTTTAAGAATTTGACTGTATAATCTTTACAAACTCGGTGTCCTCAAGAATCTAGACATTTGCGTGCTTCGAATCAATGAAAATGGAAAATGCTTTGAGTTTATGTTTTCATTTTTTTTTTTTTTTTTTTTTTTTTTGTAACAAAAATATTCAAAGTTATTATCCTGTACTATTAATTAAAATAACTTCAATTTTTAATTAAAAATACTGAGAATTCATATTAACATCACTTTAAAAGCAATTATTATCCCATCAGGCTATAAAACTATGCGAAATATTTCAGTACTGAATATATTCATAGAGTTCTCATATAAAAGTAAAATTACTTTCAAATTTCAACACAATTTTGTTTCCTTTGAAATGCATATATAATATCAGTATTAATTAGATTTCGAAGCGTTTTAGAATAATAATAATAATAATAATATCAGCAATGATAATAAATAAATTAATAACAGAAATATTAATAATTGTAATAATAATAAAAAAATATAACAATAACAAAGATAAAGACAAAATGATGATAATGGTATTATCTACAATATTAGTACTATAATAACAGAAAAGATGATGATGATGATGATGATAATGATTAAAAAAAAATTATTGTCAATAATAATAATAATAATAATAATAATAATAATAATAATAATAATAATAATAATAATAATAGTAATAATAACTAATATTAACAAGTTATATACTAATATTCGTGAAAATAATTATGCTAACCTTATTTAAATTTGAAGTTAAAATCATATTAATAATGCAGATAACAACTTATGACTGAATATATGACTGCTATATTATAATATATATATATATATATATATATATATATATATATATATATATATATATATATATATATATATATATATATATATATATATATATATATATATATATATATATATATATATATATATATATATATATATATATATATATATATATATATATATATATATATATATATATATATATATATATATATATATATATATATATATATATATATATATATTGTATATAAAATCATTCATGTATGTTTTAGTTCATGCTTGTCTTATTCTAAAGTAGATGTTAAAATCCCCAATGAGATACATAAGCTTAGATCTATATTGTTGCTTGAATAATTCAAAAGGAAGGAAAAACGTCAAATTTAGTAGTAAAAATATGAAACGCTATAAACCTTGTTTATAACCATGATAAAATTGTCGTTTCGCTTTCAAGCAAAAAAAGAAAAAGTAAAAAAGGGAACAACTGTTTAGACGTTGTCATCAAAACCTTCTTATCCTTTCATTATAACATTTTGTTTCTTTTAAGGGGAAAAAGTCTAAATATAAGCTAAAAGTTTCAGGCCTTTTATTTGAAATTTTTTAAAAGGAAGCTTTTACTCGCTTTCTCAGTTTGTATTTACTAATATATATACAGAGCTTATTTTTAATTTTTTTTTCTTGCCTTTTTTTTAAACATTTATCTCATTTATTTGAGCTTTTATTTTTACATTTTCTTTTCATTTAAAAGAATGTTATTAATAACAATGATATTAATTAGAACTCCAGAACATAAAACGAGAGTCATATGGAACATTTCAGTGGAAAATGAGCCCAAAATTGTGTAATATTCGTAATAATCCAAAAATATTATTTCTCTTCACTAGAAAAAGTGTAGATTTCTTTTAAGGGCGTGCATATACTTGAATATGGTTTTAGCTTCATATTTATAGACTTTTAACTACTAATCCCTAAAACCTTCTTAAATGATAATTTCCCTTCTTCGCCACTTATTCCTATATAGAGTGAAACTATAGTGTTTTAGGACAAGTTGAAAGATAATTGCAGGATTTAGGTTTGATAAGATAATCCTAACTTTAAAGCTCAAAGAACATGAGATGTTCAAATCATCAATGCAAATGGCTACTATTTTAGTTCGAAAGGACTTTTTGTGAGCAGTTCACTTGAGGGTATTTATTTTTGTATGAAAAGAAGCCTTATTGAAGGCCTTAAGAGTGTTTTATTGGTGTGAGATCATTAGGACAAAATATAAATACTTTGCTATAGTCTATAATGAATTACAGAAACATCTTGCAAGTAACAACGCATATTGCATGTATCATAACCTGCTTATAATTTCTTCCTCAAGATATGTTTACCAATGTATTCTCATTATCCGAGACTGCTTACTCCAAATCGTAAAACCGTAAAGGTCCCTCCCTAAAACAAAGCGAACCAGAATGTGAAAGGCGAACTGTTGCAGAATTAGTTTAGTGAGAACTACCCTCTCGTACAGCTTGTTGACTTCGGTGATCAGATGCTTTTTAGTCGTATCAAAATACTGTATAGTTGGTTGCTATCGTTCGGTTTGCTTTCTCGTTCGCGTTCATTTTGATGTCTTTGAATTTAAACCAACTAAGCAGACAACCTAAAAGAAAATTTGTTTCGGGTTACCTCTCATGTTGACCGCTCAGCCGCCTTGTTCGAGCACATTCTTTATGCTTTGGTGTATTTTATAACTCAACCTTGTGTTGGGTTGTTTGCTTCCGCTCTCACATCGCTATCGTATTGGAAATAGTTTGGTTTTACTGTTCCTAAAGACTAACTTACATATTTAAAACGAGAATACGATCACAGCCCTATGTGTTTACATCGTTAATAACTACATTTAGATGTTCCCAACTAGTTGAAAAACTCTGTAAGTGTCATTAGTCCTTTAGTCTCAAAATAAAAAAATTGGATAGTTCAGTAGTCAACGGAAACTTATTTTTAAAAGTAAACACTAAAAACCTTTACTGGTTTTTTAGCTTCAAATTTATTTGTGTAAAATCTATGTATCTAGATTTCTTATTATTAAGTAATATTTTCATTTAATCATCCACTTTTTCTAATAGATTTAAAACTTAATTGATCAATAATGAAAAATGAAAAGTTCGACAAGAGATTTCTAGATTTTTTTTTTTAGTTACATGTTTTCAAGAAGAAAAAAGCAAATGAAATCAAAAAAATATGTAAATAAAAACAAGGCTTATTAAACTGAAAATTATATAAAAGAGTTTTAAGATAGAATGTCACAGTCAAAAAAGCTCTTTAATTGAGTAAAATCCATTAGTCTCTGGGTCATATATATATATATATATATATATATATATATATATATATATATATATATATATATATATATATATATATATATATATATATATATATATATATATATATATATATATTAAAAATTATTAAAAAGAACTAAACAATTCTCACACTGATATTTATTAATAATTATACAACCACTAATTGAAGCAATAAAAATAATGAAATATTAAAAGCAAGAAAAAATCAACAAAATGTTGAAACCGAAATAAATAAGACTAGGTTAAAATTTTAAAAACACATAATATTTCAGAGCTTAAACATAGTTCTCTCTTCAGACGGTGATCAAAAGAAAGGCGAAGAAAGGAAGAGATTCCTTTCTTTTTAGACTTTTAACCTAGTCCTATTTATTTCGGTTTCATCATTTTGTTGATTTCGTCTTGCTTTTAATCTTTCATTATTTTTATTGTTTTTAATTAGTGGTATATATATATATATATATATATATATATATATATATATATATATATATATATATATATATATATATATATATATATATATATATATATATATATATATATATATATATATATATATATATATATATATATATATATATATATATATATATATATATATATATATATATATATATATATATATATATATATATATATATATATATATATATATATATATATATATATATATATATATATATATATATAATAATAATGATTATTATAAAAATCAGAATAATAATAATAATAATAATAATAATAATAATAATAATAATAATAATAATAATAATAATAATTTGAAAATATAGAACAAGCAGAATACGGAAATTACTCTAAGAACAATTTAATGAACTTGCATTAAACCGTTCTCCTTATTTGCTTCTCAAATAATTTCTAATTAATAATTAACTAAGTATATATTAAATATTAATTAATGATTTGTGGAAACATTGATCTAGTTTATACACCCCCCCCACACACACACACCACATACTCGTATATATATATTATATATATATATATATATATTATATATATATATATATATATATATATATATATATATATATATATATATATATATATATATATATATATATATATATAAATAGAAATCGTAATCATATATATATATATATATATATATATATATATATTATATATAATATATATATATATATATATATATATATAATATATATATATATATTATATATATATATATATATATATATATATATATATTATTATATAATATATATATTATATATTATATATATATATATATATATATATATTATATATATATATATATATATATATATATATATATATAATATATATAAAGGGTCCACAATTTTTTTTTAGTTTATTGATTAGCTCACACTTATTTTATTCTAATGCATATCACAGCAACGTTTGCCAAATTTCATCTTGATTAAACTTTATTAACACATGCATTTTTTATTTCTAATTTTGGTGAATCTCAAATAAAAGTCTATTGAATGTTTATTAACTATATTAAAAAGTCATTTTGGAAAGTTTTTTTTTTTTTTTTAAAAGGTTTCCGGAGCAAATCTAAGGTTGTTTTGGT
>SEYY01021195.1:175000-177500 GCA_009176605.1 Armadillidium nasatum | reverse complement strand
CTTGACATAAATACACACTAAATACACATGTTATTATTATTATAATTATTATTATTATTATTATTATTATTATTATTATTATTATTATTATTATTATTATTATTATTATTATTATTATTATTATTATTATTATTGTTTTATTGTTGTTGTTGTTGTTGTTATTATTATTATCATTATTATTATTATTATTATTATTATTATTATTATTATTATTATTATTATTATTATTATTATTATTATTATTATTATTATTATTATTATTATTATTATTATTATTATTATTATTATTATTATTATTATTATTATTATTATTTATTTTATTATTTTCTTTATTATTTATTATTATTATATTATTATTATATTATTATTATTATTATATTATTATTATTATATTATTATTATTATTTATTATTATTTATTATTATTATTATTATTATTATTATTATTATTATATTATATATTTATTATATTATTATTATATTATTTTTTATTATTATTATTTATTTATTATTTATTTCAATCTTTTTATTATTATTATTATTATTATTATTATTATTATTATTATTATTATTCTTATTATTATTAAAACTATTAATATTATTATAATTATTACCATTATATATTATTATTATTGTTATAATTATAATAATCATTATTATTTTATGCATTATTATTATTATTATTGTTGTATTATTATTATTATTATTATTATTATTATTATTATTATTTATTATTATATATTATTATTATTATTATTATTATTATTATTATTATTATTATTATTATTATTATTTAATTAAAACCATCATCAGTAACTTTTTCTTCACGTTTATCAGTACAAGCTCATCACCATCTTGATCAGATTCCTCTTAATTTGTTTCCCCCTCACCGAAGTGCTTTGAAGAAGCGAGAAACTTTAAATCATTTACAATTGCTTTTGCATAATTGTATAAATGATTGTTTTAACTCGAAAACAAAATTAATTATGTAAATTGAAGTTTCCACAGATAATGGCAACTCTTCTTCAATGAGTTCTGGCAGTGTATCCAAATTCAAAAGTTATTTAAAGGGTTCAGATAGAGGCTCTCTTTTCTAACTATCTCTCCATCTATCTATTTATCTATATATCTATTTACGTATCTGTTTTCTTATCTATCTATCTATCTGTTTTTCTATTTATCTTTCTATCTATCTGTTTTCTACCTATATATCTATCTATCCATCCTTCTATCTATCTATATATCTATCTATCTATCTCTATCTATCTATCTATCTATCATCTCTATTTATCTATCTATGTATCTATGTATCTATGTATCTATCTATCTATCTATCTATCTATCTATCTATCTATCTATATATCTATCTATCTATCTATC
The DNA here is from genome assembly GCA_009176605.1 of Armadillidium nasatum. NCBI lineage: Eukaryota > Metazoa > Arthropoda > Malacostraca > Isopoda > Armadillidiidae > Armadillidium > Armadillidium nasatum. Next base: position 176,121 of record SEYY01021195.1, on the reverse strand, counting down.
TATCTATCTATCTATCTATCTATCTATCTATCTATCTATCTATCTATCTATCTATCTATCTATCCATTTTAAATTTTCAAAATTCATTACTAGAATATCTTGCTAATTGTCTTCAGCAGGTGAATATTTTAAAATTTTTATAATTGAATACATGAATATTTTTTTCTTTTCTTCGATGAGTGAATATTTTTCTATTTTCAGTATTCAATTGACTCTTGTGAAATATTGTCGTTGAATTACGAACAAAGAAACAGTTTTAAATAAATGAAATGGAATCAACTTCCAAAACAATTTATTTTTTGAATAGCCTTGAGGGGTTTTAAATTAATTTAATTTTTAAATTTTAATTTTAATTATAATTTAATATTAAAAATAGTGCAAAAGAATTGTTATCATCAAATTATCTTCGAGGATTAACTCGACATTCTCACTCCAAATGGATCTATCACGTGACATTCCGATAATTACTTCGTAGGGTTGGGTACATCCATTTTTGTAACACTTTCATCTATTTTTAACCTTTCCCTTCGGAGCACTGATAAGGTCAGTGACCTGAAAACACTGTCACAGACAAAGTACTGACATGCTAGCGAAAATTCCATTAAATTTTTCAAACCTTCGTCTGCATTAGTAAAAGAGTGGCTGCAGCTAAAGGATTCACTTACCTTATAAACTGATCTGCAGAAAATGTAAAGTGCCATTGCGATAGTTACTACCGGGGTTTATTTTTAAATTCCTGTCGGTTAAGTTAAGTTCCACTGGTTACTTCCGGGGATATTTCGATCTATTTTAGATTCAAAATGAACTCTATCATTAACTCAATTCATTATTTTGCAATTTTCCTCCGGGATTATATAGACACCAAATAGATTTGTAAGTGCTAAAAATTCTTATCCAGAAAGAAATAAGATATATAATAAGAAAAATAGAGAAATAGAAAAGCAAATTTCAAAAGACGAAGAAGTCATTAAAAAATTTTTTTAGTTTTTTATTTACAAAAAAAAAAGAAAAGAAATAAAAATAAAAAAAAATAAGAAAAAAAAAGAAACAAAAAAGTACATGAGATTGAGGAAGTTTTTGATAGAGAAATTTTGAAGGTTTTATATAAAAAAAAAAAGAAA
>SEYY01021195.1:150000-155000 GCA_009176605.1 Armadillidium nasatum | reverse complement strand
CAAGAAATTCTGAAAGAGTTTCAGACATAAAATCTCTTGGTGGTTGTCTTGGTTTTAAGACTAATAATTGTACTACATTACTACTTTTACTACTACTACTAATAATAATACTATTACTAAAAGCTACTAATACTACTACTACTACGACGAATATGAATAATAATACGAAGAATAATAATGACAATTTTAATTTAATAATAATAATAATAGTAATAATAATAATAATAATAATAATAATAATAATAATAATAATAATAATATAATAATAATAATAATAATAGCAATAATAATAATAATAATAATAATAATAATAATAATAATAATAATAATAATAATAATAATAATAATTAATTTAATAGCATAAACTGCACAAAATTTACCTAAGTCTATTGCTCTTAAAACGCAAATTATGTTAATGAAAAATATTGCCTCAATCCCATTACATAGGCAATATCATATATATATATATATATATATATATATATATATATATATATATATATATATAATATATAGAATATGATAATAGATAGATAGATAGATAGATAGATAGATAGATAGATAGATAAATAGATAGACATATAGATACATCGATAGATAGATAGATAGGTATAGATTAGATAGATAAATATATAAATACATACATACATACTTACATACATACATATATACATACATACATAAGTAAATATATATAAAAAATTAGATAGATAGATGGATAGATGGATAGATAGATAGATAGATAGATAGATAGATAGATAGATAGATAGATAGATAGATAGTATGATGTCCGCTGTTATAGGGATGGTATAAAGAGAATATAAAAATTCGGAGATTAAAAAGAGATTGAAAGTGCTGGGTCGATCTCTCAGACGGATTCTAATAAAAAGCTTTCTAGTAAATTCCCCTCCCCTAATAGAGCAAAAGGAAACAGTATGAGAACTAGTGGAAATTTTTTTATTTATTCATTTGTTTGTTTATTTTTTTGGCATAATAATCATTTTATTTTTCCTCTATTTATAATATATCTTATTGGCATTTTTTATAATGATTAATTTTTAATTTTAATACATACTTTTTATTATATATATTATATATATATATATATATATATATATATATATATATATATATATATATTATATATATATCCTCTGGTGGGCAAAGGCCAGAGGCCTATCGATTTTCACCAGAATTGGAGGATAACCGAAAGAAGGATAGATTAAAAACCGAAATGTCCCGAAATACGGCGTTAAAAAGTATGCAAGTCAAAGGAAGTTGGGAAAACATATAAAGGAAGTGTGTTCGAGACTTTACCAGTAGTTCCTTCTTCGGCACAGGCTGAATGAGATCACGTTTCCATTTAGAAGGGAAGTTCGAAGTAGAGAGAGAGAGACGAAATAGTTTTCCAAGACAGGGTGCAAGCTCAGAAACACAAGTTTTGAGAAATGCAGGAGGAATACCATCAGGACTTTACGCATTCTTAGTGGCAAATTCAGAGAGAGAGAGAGAGAGAGAGAGAGAGAGAGAGAGAGAGAGAGAGAGAGAGAGAGAGAGAGAGAGCAGAAATGACATCTTTAGAAGAAATTACAGTATTAGGTGTAAATGAGTTGAAGGGGGTTGAAAGAGGAGGAATATATATGTATTTATGTACTCATTATACTTATGTGTTTATAAACAATGTTTGTGATATTATACTTGCTTTTATTCTCATGTGTTTAAAAGTCATGTGTATGAAGTTATAGTCTTTTTTACAAACTGTAATTATTACAATGTGTTTGAAAACCTTGTGTGTACAATCATTCTTGCGTTTACAAACAATATATGTGAAATTATTTGGATGTATTTATAAACCATGTGAACGGAATCATACTCTTGTTTACAAACCATATTTGTGTAATTATTCTCATGTTTAAAAACCATGTGAGTAAAATTAATTATCATGTGTTTGCAAGTTATGTATGGGAAATTATATTCATGGTTTACAAACCTTGTGTGTGATAGTTTTCTCATTTGTTTGCAAATCAAGTATGTGAAATTATACTCGAGCTTACAAAACATTTGTGTGAAATTATATTCATGTGTTTACAAACCATGTGAGTGAAATTATATTCTTGTGTTTACAAACCATTTGTGTGAAATAATATTCATGTATTTGCAAACACATGTGAAATTATATTCATGTATTTACAAACCATATGTGGGAAATTTTATACGTACTTGCAAACAAATGTGTGCGAGATTACAGTTGTGTTTACAACAAATGTGTGCGAAATTACATTTGTGTTTACAAACACATGTGTGTGAAATTATATTCATGTGTTTATAAACCATGCATGTAAAATTATACTCGCATTTATAAGCCATGTGTTTGAACTATATTCATATGTTTACAAACCATGTGTGTGAAATTATATTCATGTATTTATAAACCATGTGAGCAAAATTATGCTCATGTATTTACAAACAAAGCGGGAGAAATTATACTCGTGTTTACAAACCATGTACGTAAAATTATACTCGTTTTACAAATCATGTCTGTGAAATTATATACATGTGTTTACAAACACATGTGTGTGAAATTATATTCATGTGTTTACAAACACATGTGTGTGAAATTATATTCATGTGTTTACAAACCATGTACGTAAAATTATACTCGCGTTTACAAACCATGTGTGTTAATTATATTCATGTGTTTACAAACCATGTGTGTGAAATTATATGCATATGTTTACAAACCATGTGTGTAAAATTTTGCCCTTATGTTTACAAACTATGTATGTGAAATTTTTCTCATGTTTACAAACCATGTGTGTAAAATGTAGCCCATGTGTGTAAAATTTTGCCCATATGTTTACAAACTATGTATGTGAAATTTTTCTCATGTTTACAAACCATGTGTGTGAAATTTTCCTTCTTTTTTCGTCTTTGTGTAAAGCCAACTGCTTTGTTGCTCAGTTTAGTCAATACGTCCTCAACTCTCGCTTGTCTCCTCTGCTCTCCTTTCTTCATGTTCTTGGATCACGTTCTATGATTGTATTTGCTCTAATCTTGCATTTTTAATTTTGTACAGTATATACTGTACATACGCTGTATATACGCTTTCGTCTCTTATATATATATATATATATATTATTATATATATATATATATATATATATATATATATATATATATATATATATATATATATATATATATATATATATATATATATATATATATATATATATATATATATATATATATATATATATATATATATATTATATATATATATATATATGTAAGTGTAAAAGGAAAGACTGTCGTTTCCTAGTATAATTAATAATGCTAAGAGCGCTCTCATGCCAGGGGGGAAACGTCAGTGACTGATATAAATTATGAAGCTGTTTCTTCGTGTGGTTTAATTAGAAGATTGAATTAAGATGTGCTTCTTTAATCATACTTTCCGTGTGTGGATTTTATGAAGAAATATTTACCACAGGGAAGACATTATTAAGAACTTTATTAGAAGTTTGTGGGAAGTCTTTTGATTTTTCAGATTTGTTTTTTTTCAGATTAATATGATTTTGCGCGTCTTCTTATGATTTTGTGCAGATTTATATGATTTTACACAAAATTCTTATATTTCCTAGTAGAGCTTTATTGGAAGTTTGTACTATGTCTTTTGGATTTTTATGATTTTTTATGATTTTGGGTGTGGTCTTATGATTTTGAGCAGATTTATTTGATTTTGCACAGGTGCTAATAATGCTGAAAATTTTTATATTTTTTATTAAAAAAAAAATAATGATAATAAAAAAAAGATATTCTTAAAGCTCTTTATTGGAAGTTTGCATGATGTTGAATATTCTCCAATTTTTTAGTAGAGAAGAAATATCTAAGCATTTGTAAGGATTCTTATGATTCCTCAAATTGTTTTGATTTGCTACAGATTTATATTATAATTTAAATGATTTTGCCTAAATTTTTATGATTGTTTCATTTTTCAATTTATTTATTTTATTTTTTTATATTTTTTTTACATAATATATATATATTATATTATATATATTATATATAATAATATATATATTATATATATATAATATATATAATATTTTGAGCAGATTTTTATGATTTTTGGCAGATCATTAGGGTTTTGCATAGATAATTATGAGGTTGGAATAATTTTATTTTTTAGTAAAAGAAAGACATTTTTATTATGAAATATAAAGTTCCTTTTGTGATTTTTTTCAGATTAATATATTGATGATTTAATTAATTAATTTTGAATTAATTTTTATGATTTTGCACTGATTCTTTCTTATTTCTCAAATTTTAGTGATTTTTAGCAGATTTTGTGAGAATTCTTATGAATTTTTGCATAATTTTGGATAAATTCTTATGATTTACACAAATTCTTATAATTTTGCACATATTTTTACTGTTCTTGGCAAATTCTTCAGATTTTTTAGAGTTTAGTGATTTTACACTGGTTCTTATAATTTTTTTTTATGATTCTGTAGAAATCCAAATACTTTTACTAAGATTCTTATTATTTTGTGGTTTTTGTTATTTTTAGCAAAACCTTTTGATTTTGCTCAGACTCTTATGAAACCAGAAACAGAATAGAACAGAATTTTACCTGAAACAGCAACAGAACAGAACAGGACAGGACCACATTAGCAATCAGAGACAGGAGAGGGCATGGCACCATAAACCTACGACAAGACAGAATAGGAAAGAACTGCAAAAGAAACCAGCAACTGAATAGGAAAAGAAAGGATTATACCAAAAACTTAGAAAAGAACAGGACAGGATTACATAAAAAAAACAGCAACAAAGCAAAACAGGGAAGGGACAGAATAGGACAGAACAGGATTGGACATAAAGGTTGCAAAACCAGAAAGAAACCAGAAAGAAGTAACAGTCCTCCTGTTACTTCAGTTTAAGAGACATGACTCCAGATCTGACTAGGTGTGGAGCTATATCTCAAAAGGTTTTGCCTCTGG
>SEYY01021195.1:120000-125000 GCA_009176605.1 Armadillidium nasatum | reverse complement strand
ACATTATTTTTATTCATTTTTTTTATTTCATTTTTAAATTTTTTTATTTTTTTATTTTTATTTTTATTTTTATTTTTTTACTTTTTAATTTATTTTTTGTATATATATTTTGTAAATTTCATCACGTTTTATGGAAGCTTTAATTTGTATAAGTAAATTAACACTTTATTTTACCAAAACGTAGAGCCTGCATACCTTGTCATTATGCACAAATACTGTATATGCACACGTTTATATGGTTTCTGCACAAACCTGACTGATTTTATGTAGGTATGAACGTGGCTGATTTTGTATAGGTTTGAACATTACTCATTTTGTGTAGGTATGAACATGGCTGATTTTGTGTGGGTATGAACATGGCTGATTTTGCATAGTTATGAACAAGACTTATTTTGTGTAAGTATGAACATAGCTGATTTTGTATAGGTATAAACATTGCTGGTTTTGTGTAGGTATGAACATGGCTGATTTTTTGTAGGGATTAACATTGCTGATTTTGTATAGGTATGAACATAGCTGATTTGCATGGTTTATTTTGTGTAAGTTTAAACCTGGCTGACTTTGTATAGGAAAAGACATGGTTGATTTTATATAAATATGAACATGGCTGATTTTGTATGGGTTTGAACATTGCTAGTTTTAATTAGGTATGAACATAGCTGATTTTTGGTAAGTATGAGCATGGTTGATATTGTATAGGTATGAACACGGTTGATCTTACGTAAGTATGAACATTGGTGATTTTGTGCAGGCATGAACATGGCTGATTTTGCATTCGTTTGAACATAACTAATCAAGGGTACACATGAATATGGATGATATTGTGGCCGCATGAACGTGGTTGATTTTGCTCAAGAATGAACATGGGTTATTTTAAGTACGTATGAACATATGAATAAGGTAAATTTTGACTATGCAAGAGAATAGCTAAATATTATGTTAAACCCATTCAAGTTAAATCCGAATTTAATCGCTAACAAGAGTGTTTGAATAAAATAGAGAAAGGCTATTAGTACTGTATAAAGGACTACACGAAACCCACTAATTAAATGGGAAAAATTATAATTATAATATAAGAGCCAAAAAGGTCAGCTATGTAAATATATATATATATATATATATATATATATATATATATATATATATATATATATATATATATATATATATATATATATATATATATATATATATATATATATATATATAGTAATTACCACTTTATGTATTTATTAGTTTCCCTCCTTTCTTATTTTATCTATTTATTATTATATTTTTACCATTCTTTTTATTACTTTTAAAAAAAAAAAAAAATAACTGAATTTTTTTTTTTTTTTTTTTTTTTTTTTTTGTAGTTAATGTTAATAAAAGTTCGGTGTTAATGTTTTTAATTAAAACCCTTTAATTAAACACGTTTTTCTTTATTAAAAAAGAAAAGAAAAAAACCAACCAAGTGAATTTCAAATTTGTGCTTCAAAATTTTCCAATTCATTTAGTAAAAGGAAAAAAAGAAAAAGGAAAATAATAATTTAATTATATTAATGAACAGGCTTTGTAAGAGGTTGTATATAAATATATAATATATATATATATATATATATATATATATATATATATATATATATATATATATATTATATATATATATATATATATATATATATATATATATGTATATATATATATATATATATATATATATATATATATATATATATATATATATATATATATATATATATATATATATATATATATAATATATATATATATATATATATATATATATATATAATATATATATATATATATATATATATATATATATATATATATATATATATATATATAATATATATATATATATATATATATATATATATATATATATATATATATATATATATATATATATATATATATATATATATATATATATATATATATATATATATATATATATATATATATATATATATATAATATATATATATATATATATATATATATATATTATATATATATATATATATGCATATTAAATTTATTTTTTTTAATTAAATATAAAAATATAAATAAACCTACTCTCTCTTTATGTTAATTTTACTCATTTTTATATATCTTTCTTTATCTCCATTCTCTATCTTTCCTTATCCTCTCTTTTAAGGTCAAAGATAAAGATGTCTGTGAGGATCTTCTATGTTCTGATTTAAGATAACTAAAAGATAGCTTGTATGTCTATAATAGTTATCAATGAGGCACGCAAATATACTCGGGAAAAAAAATTGTATATATATATATATATATATATATATATATATATATATATATATATATATATATATATATATATATATAGTAACTATAAAACCACTAAATAAAACAATAAAAATAATAAAAAGTTAAAATTAAGGGGAATTAACTAAGTGTTAAAACCGGCAAAAGCAGAAATAGGAATAAAAATTTAAAACACACAATATTTCGAGGAACTATGTCCTCCTCATCTGGTGCGACAAGACTAAAAGAAGTTAAGAAAGAATGCGAAGAATCAGAGTACTCACTTATATAGAGGCTAAGATGTAACAAACAAACGAACAGACAATTGGAAAGGGCAGAAGCGCATAAATAATTTTAAAAAACCAAAATCATAAAAGTGTCTTTAAAAAATTAAAATTAAAATCATCCAATTCAAAGAAACCGGTGGAAGAATTAAAATTGTTACTATTTTTTATAAAAAATGATTCAACAAGTCTTAAGATATTTTTATTTTTTGAAAGATAAATGAACCGAGAACTATTCCAATTGATAATATGATTTTCAGTGATGTGTGAAAAAAAGGCATTACTAAGATTTTGTCTTTGGAATATCTGCTTTATGTTGTGAGATGCGAACATGCAAAGTCTTTAGAGTTTCACCAATATAAGATTTGTTGCAAGTGTCACAATCAACTCTATACACGCCTCCTGCTGGTACTATTTTGGATGTGTTGTTCTTAATTAAATTTGAATGCAAAGTGTCAGGGAACGTAAAAATAAGGTTAATGTTAAGAGTGTTTTTCAACATAAATTTCAAACATAGTAATGATTTTGCATAAGGAAGTATGATTATATTTTGGGGCTGGACAGGAATAGACGGATTATGACAATTATAAAAGTTTAAACGTGCTTTTCGGTATTGCGTTTGGATGTAGTCATGTGAATATCCAAGGTTCAAGAAAAGTTGGAAAACAAATATTTTTTCTTCATCTATAAAGCAAGGATCTGTGAGTAAAAACGATCGAGAGAAGGAATTGAAGATTATGTTCTTTTTGATATAGTCAGGGTGGTCGGAGAAAGAATGTAAAAGCTGGTTTTTGGAGGTAGGTTTTCTAAATATTTTAAATGTAAGAGATGTGTTACTTTGCAGAATATTCAGATCTAAAAATGTAATGTGGTTATTAATTTGACATTCAAATGTGAATTTTATTGAGGGAGTCAAATCATTCATTTGAGAAATGAAATCAATATATATATATATATATATATATATATATATATATATATTATATATATATATATATATATATATATATATATATATATATATATATATATATATATATAGTTTAAATTATCAATTATAGAATAAAATAGCATTTCAAAATTATTAATTAATTCATATGAAGTAAAATATTTTTGTATTTAATTATAATTTATCATAATTTTTAAATATGTTTTCTAGTAATTAATTTTAATGAATGATCTTAAGAGTAAATTTATGCTCATTAAACTCACCTTAGAAAATTTAATTAACTAACAAGCAGTTATTATTGTTGCGTATATATATATATATATATATATATATATATATATATATATATATATATATATATATATATATATATATATATATATATATATATATATATATATGATTCGGACGTCGTCGAGAGTAGATGTGCCTAAAAGCAGATGGGAAAAGAAAAGCGAGAAGAATCAGAAAGAAGATTGAGGAGAGAAAAGAAGAGAGAAGGTTTATGAATTCAGATAGTATTGAACAAAATTTGAAAAACTAATAGCAAAATTTTATTTTAAAATTGGAATTTTTGAAAATATTTTTGCATTAAAAAAAATAAATTAAATAAGTTTCGATAAAATTATTATATATCAAAATTTATAGAGGAGCAACAAACCTTTAAATATAATGGACTTTCGGCTTTTAATGAAAAATTAAACTTTAACATTAAGAATTTGAAATTTAAAAACAAGAGTTTGAAAATCGACGACAGGATCGGATCACGGGAAGAGAACTAAATGCAAGGACGTCAGGACTAGCCATCCGGCCTTGTGATTTCTCTGTCAACGGCTTGTAACTACTCCAGAACCAGCATTGGGAACCATTGCTCGGAGAAGCGCAATCTTTTGAAGACCCCTGGGAGAGAGTGTTTGGAGGTTGGTTTGAGAACGATGCTGGTCCTGCTGAAAGGGTGAAAACCCTACCTGAAGAGTCTGGATAGGACTCATGGACCGGCATGGGGACCAACGAGCCGAAAAACTTGATCTTTTGGAGGGCTCTGGGAGAACTTCTTCAAGCAGATGGGGAAAGATGCTGGTTCCACTGACAGGGTGAAAACCCTTCCTGGGAGAGGATATAGATATAGATATAGATATATATATATATATATATATATATATATATATATATATATATATATATATATATATATATATATATATATATATATATATATATATATATATATATATATATATATATATATATATATTATATATATATATATATATATATATATATATATATATATATATATATATATATATATATATATATATATATATATATATATATATATATATATATATATATATATATATATATATTATATATATATATATATATATATATATATATATATATATATATATATATATATATATATATATATATATATATATATATATATATATATATATATATATATATATATATATATATATATA
>SEYY01021195.1:95000-97500 GCA_009176605.1 Armadillidium nasatum | reverse complement strand
CCAACACTCTCGCAATTCATCAATTTAAGTTTTATAAGATAAGTCATCTTATTATAAGTTCTTCTACTATTTGTTTATACAAGCAAGAGGAATTTTCTTTTGTCGTTTTCGGAACGCAAATATTATGCAAATGAAATGAATTTAACTTAGAAATTCGATTATGATGTTTCAGCAGAGATTCAAGTTCTCTTTTGCCTAACAAGGCTTGATTTTATAATTTAGACAGTCTGTTGGTACATTTCTTATTCTCTACGTGTTTGTTGGTCTGTTTGTGTATTTCTTATTCTCTACGTGTTTGTTGGTCTGTTTGTGCATTTCTTATTATCTACGTGTTGGTTAGTCTGTTTGTGTAGTTCTTATTATTTACGTGTTAGTTGGTCTGTTTGTACATTTCTTATTACTTTCATATTAGTTGGTCTGTTTGTGCATTTCTTATTACTCTACGTATTTGGTTGGTCTGTTTGTGTATTTCTCATTCTCTACGTGTTGGTAAGTCTGTTTGTGTAGTTCTTATTGTTTATGTGTTGATTGGTCTGTTTGTGCATTTCTTATTAATCTACGTGTTTGTTGGTCTGTTTGTGTATTTCTTATTCTTTGTGTGTTGGTTAGTCTGTTTGTGTAGTTCTTATTCTTTATACGTTGGTTGTTCTGTTTGTGCATTTCTTATTCTCTACGTGTTGGTACATTTCTTATTCCTTCGGTGTTGATTGGTCTGTTTGTGTAGCTCTTATTCTGTACGTGTTATTTGTTCAGCTTTTGTTTCTTATTATGTACATCTTACTTAGTCTGTTTACATTTCTTAGTTTGTATGTTTGTGTTTCTTATTCTGTACTTGTTATTATTGTTTTTTTGTTTCTTTGTTTTTACTTGTTAGTTTGTCTGTATTTCTTTGTTTTTAATTGTAAGTCGGGATGTTATGTTTTTCTTACTATCTTCATGTTATGTTTGTTTGTGTTTCTTATTCTGTATTTGTTATTTATTATTGTTCTTGTGTTTCTTTGTTTTTGTTGCTTTGTTTGCTATATTTTTGTTTGTGTCTCCTTACTCTATGTGTTAGTATCTTATTCTAAACGTGTTTATTCTTTTTGTATTTGCAAAGTTTTTATGTGTTAGTTCTGTTTCTTATTCTGTATTCGCTAATTATTTTTTTTTTTTTTACGTTTTTACTACTTAGTCTTTCTGTTTGTATTTCCTATTCTCTACGTATTAGTTTCTCATTCCTTAAATATTTATTCATTTTGTATTTCCAAGTTTAAATATGTTAGTCCTGTGTTTCTAATTCTGTTCATGTTAATTATTATGTTTATATTTCTTATTTTTTTTTTTTTTTAATGTAAAAGTTCACATCTCACGGGCATTGCCCTATTCGAGGAGAGGAACTTTTTTTGGTAGTATATACCTAGGATTCCCAAGAGGAATCGAACCGGCGTCCTCAAGCACGTGAGTCAATCACCCTACCGTTCGAGCCACGGTAGACGGCTAGTTATTTTCTGTTTGCTTAAATTCAACCACTTGTCAGCTATTCTGGTTGAATTTCTTATTTTATAAATGTTAATTGATCTGTTTGTGTGTTTAACTCTTTTTAAACAAACTTGAACATCCTTATAATTATAATTATTATAATTTTTATATAATATATTATATTTAATTATTATTTTTTTTGTTACATGGTCTTTAAAAAAGCTTGAAGATAAAAGTATGAAATCTAAAGTAGATTTAATTATTATTATTATTTTTATTATTATTATTATTATTATTATTATTATTATTATTATTATTATTATTATTATTATTATTATTATTATTATTATTATTATTATTATTATTATTATATTATTATATTATTATATTATTATTATTATTATTATTATTATTATTATTATTATATTATTATTATTATTATTATTATTATTATATATTATTTTATTATTATTATTTATTATTTTTATTATTATTATTTATTATTATTATTATTATTTTATTATTATATTATTATTATTATTATTATTAATTATTATTATTATTATTTTATTATTTTTTTTATTATTATTATTATTATTATTATTATTATTATTAAATCAGTAGAATCCCAAACCATTAGGTAGTTAATTATATCTAAATATTTATCAGGCTATCGACATATATATATATATATATATATATATATATATATATATATATATATATATATATATATATATATATATATATATATATATATATATATATATATATATATATATATATATATATATATATAATATATATATATATATATATATATATATCAGAGGTGGGCGCGCAAATTTTAAAATTTAGAGCGCAAACTCAAAAGCGCAAATTTTAAAAACTTTGTCCGCAAATGCAAAAGCGCACATTTTTTCAAAAATTTAGTCCGCAAATGCAAAAGCGCACATGTCCGCAAATAAAAAAAAAATTTTAAAGCGCAAATTTTGAAGCAAAAAAAAAAAAAAAAAAAAAAAAAAATTTGCGCTAGGAT
>SEYY01021195.1:75000-87500 GCA_009176605.1 Armadillidium nasatum | reverse complement strand
ATGAAAATTGGTTTTGAATAATTGGGAATTCATATTTTTGAATTTTTGAATTACATTTCGAATGTGGGAAAAATTGTAAAATAAATTTTTAGGTGAGATTTTTTCCTTTCTTTCTTTCTGTTAAAAAAAAAAATAAAAATAAAAAAAAAATAAAAAAAAAAATTGAAGGGATATTGGATGCAAGTTTTTTATTATCTTCGTTGATTCACATGAATCTTTTTTAATACTTTTACCGACGAATTTTAATCATGAGAAAAATATCGTCCCCTGATACTCTTTTAAGAAAGGGTAACAAATTTATTCTTTTGATGAATAGCGTCCCCAGATGATTTTCATTATTTTTAGACTGTCTCAAATTTCTTCATATGAAAAATAACGTCACTAGACTAATTATTTCCTAAATATGCAGTCACCTGTATGTTGTTATGAAGAATAGTTTCCCCCAGATGCCTCTTTTCATGAAAAGCAGTCCCAAATTTGTTGTTTTGAAGAGTAGAATCTTCAAATGTCGCTTTTCAAGAAAATCAGTTCCAGATTTGTTCTTATAAAAAATTGTGCCAAGATGAGTTTTTTTAAGAGATATGCAGTCCTAAATTTCTTCTTTTGAATAATAGCGTCCCCAAATTCCGCCTTTGAAAAGCAATAAAAAATTTGTTCTGGTAAAGAATAGCGTTCCCAGATGAGTTTTTTTTTTTTTTTTTTTTTTTAGCTCTGAATAAATCTTTTGAGAAAAGAAGTCTCAAATTTGTTCTTATGAAGAATAAGGTCACCAGATGCATTTTTGTGGAGAAAAGTAGTTTCAAATTTGTTACTTTTGAAGAAAAAAAATATGATTCTGAATTCAAAATTTTTCAACAGAAAAAAAAACTTGCTGAATCTTAGGAAGACATGACAAGGTCAAGGCTAAATTCACACTAGCAACTCTGTCCACATTTGCTAGTAGGTATTTTATAGTTTCAGAAATATCAGAAGAAGTATATATATATATATATATATATATATATATATATATATATATATATATATATATATATATATATATATATATATATATATATATATATATATATATATATATATATATATATATATATATATATATATATATATATATATATATATATATATATATATATATATATATATATATATATATATATATATATATATATATATATATATATATATATATATATATATATATATATATATATATATATATATATATATATATATATATATATATATATATATATATATATATATATATATATATATATATATATATATATATATATATATATATATATATATATATATATATATATATATATATATATATATATATATATATATATATATATATATATATATATATATATATATATATATATATATATATATATATATATATTATATATATATATATATATATATATATATATATATATATATATATATATATATATATATATATATATATATATATATATATATATATATATATATATATATATATATATATATATATATATATATATATATATATATATATATATATATATATATATATATATATATATATATATATATATATATATATATATATATATATATATATATAATATATAATATATATTATAATATATATATATATATATCCTAATTTAATTATTAATAAAAGAGTCTCATCTTCTGTCGTCAAAGATAAGTTTTACTGTTAACATTTCAAATTAATGTAAAATTGATTTTTAAATAAAATTGGATTGACATTTAAACTCCCAGTTTAAATGTCTTCAGCGATTTAAAGGTAGATGGACATTTAAACATTTTTAACAATATTATAATTATGGCGAACGTAATTCCTCCCTTTTCCGCACTCCTGAATACTTTTAGCGATAAAAGAATATTTAAAATCCAAGAAAAATATTAATAACAATAATAATAATAGTTATAATAATAATAATAATAATAATAATAATAATAATAATAATAATAATAATAATAATAATAATAATAATAATAATAATAATAAATAATAATAATAATAAAAATAATAATAATAATAATAAAATAATAATAATAATAATAATAATAATAATAATAATAATAATAATAATAATAATAATAATAATAATAATAATAATAATAATAATAATAATAATAATAATAATAATAATAATAATAATAATAATAATAATAATAATAATAATAATAATAATAATAATAATAATAATAATAATAATAATAATAATAATAATAATAATAATAATAATAATAATAATAATAATAATAATAATAATAATGATAATAATAATATTGAAATTGCTCTGACTTACCATTAAATGCACAGAATAATTACCGTATTAAGCAGAATTATCGTTGAGTTGCTCAAAATTACCTTGAATTGCGAAATAATAGTTTCGAAATTCAAGAGCATATCACCAATAAAATTCATTTATGAATACTTAGCATCAAAATGCTCTTGGTACCCCACTTTGGACGTCGTACTCACGCAGAAGTAAAAACTTATCTAATTTTATTTATTTATTTATTTGGAAAAGGTAATTTATTCTTATTTATTTAATTTTTTTTTGTGACTTTTGTTACCTCACTTTCGACTTTGTACTCAAGTACAAATAAAACATTAGATAATTTTATTTTATTTATTTATTTATTTTATTTTTTGAGGATAATCTTATTGCTATCCTACTTTCGACACTGTACTCACGCACAAATAAAACATATCTAATTTTATTTATTTATTTTGGAACGATGCTTTCTATTGATACCCCACTTTCGACACTGTACTCATGCACAAATAAAACATATCTAATTTTATTTATTTACTTATTTATTATATTTTCGAACGATGCCTTCTATTGATACCCCACTTTCGAAGCTACACTCACCCACAAATATAACATGTATTAATAAAAGAAAAATCTCATGCACGCAGTTGAGAGCACATAGAACATGTATGCACAGAATCCAAAACAAACAAACACTAAAAGATATAATATATTTTTATTATGTTTGTAGATATAAATATTACTGAATGGGATAATAACATTGCAAAAGTTTTGTATAAAAAATGGCGTTTTATGGGCAATCCTCCGATATATATATATATATATATATATATATATATATATATATATATATATATATATATATATATATATATATATATATATATATATATTATATATATATATATATATATATATATTATATATATATATATATATATATATATATATATATATATATATATATATATATATATATATATATATATATTATATATATAATTATATTATATATATCCATCTAACGGAGAGAATTTTTCCTCATATGATTTTAATTATTTTTATAGTATTTTTAATAACTTGGATTAGTTTGAGTATCATTGGTGCAATCAATTTGATGAAATAAAAAAAATAATCTTAGTTTTCATGACTTTCCAGTTTAATATATATATATATATATATATATATATATATATATATATATATATATATATATATATATATATATATATATATATATGCATTAAATTTCATTTTTCATACATAGTTTGATTATATTTTTTCTATTAAAGCAGTAAATATTATTATGAATAATTTTTTTTTTAAATTTTAGCTGTGTGTGTGGGAGAAAGGGGGGGTGAAGAGGGGAAGGTAGTCATTAGGTTAAGTTTTTTATGCTGTGACTGTGTCATTAAGGTAGAGTGATTGATTCACGTGCTTAGATCGGTTGGTTCAGTTACTAATGTTTCAGTTACTAAAAGTTGCCCTAAAGAATTGGGTAATGCCCTAGAGTGTTTCAAATATTAATAAAATAAAAAAAATATTTTTAAATATAAAAGAAATAGAAAAAAAAATTAATATCTCTTTTTGATATACATTTTTTTTAAATTTAAAATTACTTTTTATTTCATTAATATTGGAACCACTCTAGGGCATTACCTTATTTTGAGAAATGAGTTGGACAATTTGTTTCTTTCTGTAAGTTATAAGAAAAAAAAATTATTGCTATGTTCACTATTAAGGTGTAGTGGATCAAACGGTTGAGTGAGTAACTCACGTGCTTGAGGGCCCCGGTTCGATACCACTAAAGGATCCTGTGGGTATATACTACCTAGAAAAGTTCCTCTCGAAAAGGGCAATGCCAGTGTGATGTCAACTTTTAAATATATATATATATATATATATATATATATATATATATATATATATATATAATATATATATATATATATATATATATATAAACTACGTAACACTAATAAATAACAAAAACATTATTAAATTGTCTAAAATAGGGGCTCTAACCTTTTTTGCTAGTGGACCCCCTGAGTCCTAAGCCCCCATATACTCATATGTAATAATCCTAAATTAAATATTTATTTGTAGGGAAAAGCTTCTGTGATCCCCTGGGGGTCTATGGACCCCCAATTGGGATACGCTGGTCTAATGCTTAAAATGTCACTCACTGTTTATATTTCAATATTATAAATTTTGTCACTTTCAACATTTTACTTTAAAGTCCATGGCTCTTCCAGGCATCAAATTTTTCTATCATCTTTCTCACCACACCTTAGTTCACCTCTCGTCATTTTTTCTAGCTGCATCAAACCGCACCGCACCGCACCGCACCGCACCGCACCGCACCGCACCGAACTGCCCCAGAATATTAAAATTGTGTGCCTCCTCAAACCGCATCATGGCGCTGAAATATTGTGCAGAACCGCGCCGCACCGCACCGCACCAAGAAGCTGAAATATGGTATATCACCTCACCAGCACCGCACCGCACCACACAGCACCCCACCGCACCAGGATATTAATTAAAATTGTGTGCCTCCCCAAACCGTATCAAAACGCTGAAATATTGTGCAGCACCACTCCAAGATGCTGAAATATTGTGCCTCACCGCACCCCACCGCACCCCACCGCACCTCTCCAGAACGTTCGAAATTGTGTGACACACCTCACGGCACCTTGCCAAAGGGAACGTCTAACGGTGTAGTGCCAACCCTACTCAAAACCCTCTTAATAATGAAAGAACATTGAATATTAATCCTCAAAACTCGTTCAATACATTTCAGTTAATTAGCTAAGAGAATATTAATTCCTTATATTACTTTTATTACTTGTATTAATTAAATAATTGCACTTGAGATATTAAATATCTTGTCATTAAGAAAAAAAATATTTTTATTTTCGTAGTATTAGTGGTAAGAGTAATAGTAATAGAAGTATGTACTGTTCGTAGTATTAGTGGCAACAGTAATAGTATAAGTATGTATTATTATTAGTAGTAGTAATAGTAGTAGTAACAGTAGTAATAGAAATATGTAGTATTAGTAATATTAGTAGTATTGGAAGTCTTAGTCGTATTAGTGGCAATTATGTCAAGCATTAGGGAAATAAAAATTTATTATTAATACAAAAGTTTAGTTTTTTTTTTTTTTAATTCAGATATTTTTTTTTTAATTTCGATTTTTTTTTAAAATTCTGATACTTCTTTTTTTATTATTATTATTATTTCGAATTTTTTTTTATTTATTTTTTTAATTTTGTTTAAATTTTGAACTTTTGTTTTCGATTTTTTTAAAATTAATTTTTAAATTTTTTTTTTAATTATGATACTTCTTTTTTTTTTTATTTCCAATTTTTTTTTTATAATTTTTATTTTCTATGACGAAAAATAATAAAATGGTAAATTTTATTAATGTAATACTGTGCATAAGAGTATATAAATATATATAAATAATTAAAAAAAATTAAAATTTCAAAAAAATATTTTTTTAAAAATTTAAATGTTATATTTTTATTTTAATAAAAATATAACCACACATGAGACACACAGTAAAACAAAAGAACAAAATCTCCAGACAAGGTTAATGGCCGACATACCGAAAAACACTCTGATCATTGGTAAGTTAAGGAAAGTGAAGAATTTAAAGGAATGAACTCTGTTGCGGAATTCTTTTTTATCAAGGTTAATGGCCGACATGCCGAAATACTCCGTGTTCAATGATAAGTTAAAAGGGATGAAGAATTTAGAGGAAGCCTGCTACGGAATTCTTTTATCTTTTCATTAAGGTTAATGGCCGACATGCCAAAATACACTGTCCTTGATGGTAAATTAATGGGGGTGAAGAATTTAGAGGAAGGAAGAGTGCTGAAAATTTTTCCCTATGTACAGAATCTGTCTTCCCCTTCGACATTAAAACGTTACACATGTGTGTGGCTATTACACATAAGATAGTATTCTTTCACGAATACAAGCTCATCAACGTGTGCATATGAAATACGTACAGGAAATTCATTAAATATACGCATATGTATAAGCTTTTGATATGAATTTTTATTAGTATGCATGTATAATTTTCCTCACATTATCAATGTAACTTCATACATGTGCGTTTATCTTAATATGGAAAGGGAATCCGCACATGTAAATCTCTCAACGTGTGCACAGTTCTGCATTTCACTTGATTTTTTTTATGCCTTTGGAATATGGCTTGTAGAAATGGCTAATTGAGGAATATATTAAATTATTTTTTATGTTTTTAAATTATTAAATTATTTTTATAACCACCACCTTCCCTCAGATAGGACTAAGTCCTGTCAGTGGGATCTTTCGAGGTAGATCCCTGGGTTTCAAGGGCCCTCGGCGGATACCGCTGGCTGGGCCAGGCCTATCGCGGATGCCGGATATTATCCCCATCAGTGGCAAGAGCACTCCACTGATGTACTCGTTTAACGACTGAGTCATTCGGAGCTATGCGCAAGGAGAAATTGCTCACATTTCCAGCTCCGGCCAGGCCTCAAACCCTGGACCTCTCGATTGCTATCACGAGTGCTCGATCGACTATTATTACTTTTATATTTTATTAAATTATTAAATTGCTTTTTATTTTCTTAAATTATTTAATTATTAAATTATTTTTTTAATTATTAAATTATTTTTTATTTTTTAAATTATTAAATTATTTTTCATTTTTTTAAATTATTAAATTGTTTTTTATTTTATAAATTTTATATGACCAGGATCTCGTTTTTCACTTTTACTCTGGTGGAATTTAGTAGGCCTCTGGCCTTTGCCCACCAGAGGTAATATATATAATATATATATATATATATATATATATATATATATATATATATATATATATATATATATATATATATATATATATATATATATATATATATATATATATATATATATATATATATATATATATATATATATATATATATATATATATATATATATATATATATATATATATTATATATATATATATATATATATTATTATATAAGAATGTGAAAATCTTCTAAAGAATAATTGTACACACAGAGCTTTGTACATGTACAAAATATAAATTTGCACCTACATGTTTTCTACGATGTGTACACTATAATTAATTTCGCAAGTTTTAATATTCTAATGTTTTCTTTTATATAAAGAAATGCAAGACAGCTCACTTTGAAAATTGTACATAGTATAGTATACATGAACAAAAAAATAATTGTGTATTTGCATGTATTCAACGATGTGTATATTGCCGTATGCATGTGTGACAAAACTTTGAAAATTGTACATAGTATATAGTATACATGAAGTACAAAAAAATAATTGTGTATTTGCATGTATTCAACGATGTGTATATTGTCGTGTACATGTGGGACAAAACAAGTTTTTATAAAGGTATTTATACAGGGGAATGCCGGAACCCTCCTTTCAAATGAGAGTACATGTAGAGTACATGTACAAAATAAAAATGAGTACTTACATGTACTCTAGGATGTGTATATTAATGATTTTTTTTTATTTTAATAAACATAAATATTTTTTTTCAAAATCGAATGCAAAAAAAATTCCACAAGAAGAAATGAAAACATTGTACAATGTACACAGTACCAAGTTTATGCATAAATTAAAAATGCGGATTTACATATACTGTACAATGTATACACTATAAGTGATTTTTTTTAATATTCATATTGTTTTACTCGTATTTTTTATTTTAAAATATTTATTTTTTTTATTTTTATTTTATTTTTATTTTATATTTTATTTTTATTATTATTTTAATGTTTTTTTTTATTTTAAAATATTTTTTTTTATTTTTATCTTATTATTATTTTACATTTTATTTTTATATTATTCTATTCGTATTTTTTTTATTTTAAAATATTTATTTTTTTATTTTTATTTTATTATTATTTTATATTTTATTTTAATTATTATTTTAATGTTTTATATATATATATATATATATATATATATATATATATATATATATATATATATATATATATATATATATATATATATATATATATATATATATATAACGGATACAAAGAATAGTTTTGATAATAACTGTACACATTATTTAAAGTATAAAGTACTTCCCAAAATTTTGAATGTACACTAACCCTCTATATTGTATACACTGTGTGTCCATATAAGAGTTATAAAATAAATTTTAATTTTTTTAAATATTAAATTCATTTTTATGTAAATATATGCAAAAACCTTAAAAACAAAAATACATATTTAGTCAGAACGATGTATAAAATGTACATATATGCATGTACAAAATATGGCTGCGTACTTACTTGTACTTAATGGTGAATGCCTTGCAATTAACTGAATTAAATTTTAAATAATATAAATGTAATATAAAAAGTAATGTAATATAATATATAATATAATATAAATATAATATAATAACAATAATATAATGTAAGCATTCTTTCTCATAACTGAATGTAGTGTAAACATTCTTATTTATAACTGAATGCACTGTAAACATTCTTATGTTTAACTGAATACATTGTAAACGTTCTTATGTATAACAGAATACGTTGTAAACATTCTAATGTATAACTGAATATATTGTAAACATTCTTATGTTTAACTGAATACATTTAATTTATTCATAAATGAATATATTGTAAACATTCTTATATTTAACTGAATACATGGTAAACATTCTTATGTATAACTGAATACATTGTAAACATTCTTATGTATAACTGATTATATTGTAAACATTCTTATTTATAACAGAATACATTGTAAACATTCATATGTATAACCGATTATATTGTAAACATTCTTATTTATAACTGAATACATTGAAAACATCCTTATTTATAACTGAATGCATTGTAAACATACTTATGTATAAATGAATACACTGTACACTGTATAAAGTACACATACAAAATATAAAAAATACATTTACAATTATATTATGAACTACAGTTTAGAAATGTTAAAAACTTTAACTTTTTGAGCAAATTAAATTTGTTTTATATAAAGAAAAGTAGAAAAGAAAGTAATAGTAATTGAGCAAATTGTTTGCTCAGTTTTACCTTACTTACATGTATACATTGAAATGCACATGTAAGTATAATAAAACTTTAGCTTTACATATTGTTAAGTTTTATAAAAGGGGAGACAGAAACCTTTCTTACAAGAAATTGTAGAAATAATTCTGCAGTATATATACAAATTATAAATGTGTATTAACATATATATATATATATATATATATATATATATATATATATATATATATATATATATATATATATATATATATATATATATATATATATATACATATATATATATATATATATATATATATATATATATATATATATATATATATATATATATATATATAAATTATAAATGTGTATTGACATATATATATATATATATATATATATATATATATATATATATATATATATATATATATATATATATATATATATATATATATATATATATATATATATATATATATATATATATATATATATATATATATATATATATATATATATATATATATATATATATATATATATATATATATATATATATATATATATATATATATATATATATATATATATATATATATATATATATATATATATATATATGTGTGTGTGTGTGTGTGTGTGTGTGTTTTTAATATTTTTTACATTTTTAAAAATATTTTTCACATTTTTTTTTTTTATTTTTTTTTTATTTTTTTAATTTTTTTTATTTTTATTAAAAATTCTTTTCAAATTTTTCATTTTAATTACAATTTCATTTCTTTCATGGTTCGCTATTAATAAAGAATTTTTTTTTTTTCAATTTTTATTTTTTTTTTTTTTTTTTTTTTTTTTTTTTTTTTATTTTTATTATTATTTTATTTTTTTTTTTGCTTAAAACTTTATTAATTTTTAATCATAGACGAGGAAAAATTATAAAATTAAATTTTTATTTATTTTTTTTTACTTATAAAAATTAATTTTGAAGATATTTTAATTCTACTTTTATTTTTATTTTTATTTTTATGTTTCATTAATTTTTACTTCAAACTTTATTTATTTTTATTCGAAGAGAAAAAATTATAAAATTAAGTTTTTATTTTTTAAATTTTTTATAAAAATTAATTTTTTATTTTCAAATTCTTTTTTTTTTTTTTTTTTTTTTTTTTTTTTTTTTTTTTTTTTACTCTTGGAATTTTGTTTTCCAACTTCAAATTTCCATTTTACAAAATTGATATTTTTTTTCTATGAAATAAAAAAAAAAAATTTCTTTTTTTTCGAAAAAAAAAAAATGAAATAAAATTTTTATTTTTCTCTTTAAAAAAAAATCATAAATTTTCATTTCCATCTAAAATTTTTATTTACAAAATTTACATGAAAATTTATTAAATTCTCGGTGTTTTTGTTTTTGAAAAAGTAACCTTTAATTTTAATAAAATACTGTCTTTTTCCTTATTTATATTACTTCGCTTTATGAATCTGAAAATTTATTTTTTAAATTTAAATAAAAATCATTTTATTTGCTTATTTATATATTTTTCTATTTTTTAATATGTGTGTTTGTATGTTTATTTTTAATTAATTAATTTATTTGTTTTTCATTTACTTACAAACAATTATTATTTACCAAATGAAATGAAAAAATAATATTATTATTATTATCTTTTTTCCTTTTTAAACTAAAGCTAATTGAATTTGTTAACTGTTTTTTAATTAAAATAAAACTAATTGTATTTGTACTGCAATTCTGTAAATAATAATAATAATAATAATAATAATAATAATAATAATAATAATAGTAATAATAGTTATAATAATAAAAACAATAATAATATTATTATTATTATTATTATTATTATTATTATTATTATTATTATTATTATTAAGAGGAAGAGGAAGAAGGAAAAAAGAAAAAAACAATAATAATAAATAATAATAATAATAATAATAATAATAATAATAATAATAATAATAATAATAAGAAGAAGAAGAAGAAGAAGAAGAAGAAGAAGAAGAACAACAACAACAACAACAACAACAACAACAACAACAACAGCAACGACAATGAAAACGACAACGACAACGACAACGACAACAATGTCAACGACAATGACAACGACAACGACAACGACAACAACAACCACAACAACAACAACAACAACAACAACGACGACGACGACAATAACAACAACAACAAAAAACAACAACAAAAAACAACAACAACAAGAAAAAGGAAAGAAATAAAGAACAAAAAGAAGATTCAATTTAATGTAATAAAGCCATCAATAATAAAACAACGATACAACATTCTCAATTTGCTTCATTTTTTTTTCTTTCTTTTTTTCTCTTTTTTTTTTGAAAAAAGAAATAATTCATAAAAAAAATTTTGGGTAATAAAAGTGTTCAATCGGTGGCTAATGGAATGCGGTCGTTTGGGGCGACATAAATCGACGTTCGCTCGATCTCTCGCTGTCCTATCTATCAGGCATCTCTCTCCCTCCATCCTTATCTTCATATCTATCTTCCTGTTATCCTATCTGTCATTGTTTATTTCTGTCCTGATTCTCTCTCTCTCTCTCTCTCTCTCTCTCTCTCTCTCTCTCTCTCTCTCTCTCTCTCTCTCTCTCTCTCTCTCTCTCTCTCTCTCTCTCTCTCCGTATATCCTTTTCTATCTTTCTGTTACTCTATCTGTCAATGTGTTTAGTCCTCTTAGGATCTTCCTCTCCCTATCTTTCTTTCTTTCTTTCTGTCAGGAATCTTTCTCCCTCTATATTTCCCTGTCATCTTATCTATCTTTGAGTTACTCTATCTGTCAGTAGTCTCTCTTTCTTTGCTTTATTTGTCTTTCTGTGTATATATTTTGTCTGTCTGATAAATTTTTCAGTCTCTCTTTCAGTATTTGAAATTTCAGGATTTTATATTTTTATTTGTCTGAATTTTTTTGATTTTTTTTTTTTTTTGTTCTTTTCTATTGAATAGTTTTATATATACTATCTATATCAATACACATACGCATATATATATATATATATATATATATATATATATATATATATATATATATATATATATATATATATATATATATATATATATATATATATATATATATATGTATGTATATATATGT
>SEYY01021195.1:65000-67500 GCA_009176605.1 Armadillidium nasatum | reverse complement strand
CGTAAGGTGCAGTAAGGTTCTGTAAGGTGCTGTAAAGTGCAGTAAGATGCCGTAAGGTTCAGAAACGTGCAGTAAGGTGCCGTAAGGTGAGGTAAGATGAGGTAAGACGTGGTAAAATGCTGTAATTGTAGTAAGATGAAGTAAGTGCGATAAGATTCGATGCCTAATTTATTACCAAATATATTAATTCCTTTTAAGTCTGATTTGAAATTCAAAAAAAATTTCTATATAAAGATTATATATTAAAGAATTCATAAATCATTAATATTCACTTAATGTCTTTAGAATCTCTTTCATAATATTTTCTTAATTATTTTCATTATAATAATTATAATTAAATTTAATTATAAATATATATATATATATATATATATATATATATATATATATATATATATATATATATATATATATATATATATATATATATATATATATATATATATATATATATATATATATATATATATATACAAATATATATATATATATATAAATACATTGCCTTTTAATAATCATAAGATTTTTCTCATTATTTTTCTTAATGTAACTTTTATATTTAAATCATAAACTTTTGACCTTCGCTCATATAATTCAATGAGGGAGTTTCATTCCCCCTAATACCCCTCCCCTTCACCCACCCTTTCACCTTACTACCCCCACCCTCCTTTACCTTTTCCTTTTGTATCTAGCTTTACCTTTAGGCAAGCGCCCTTTTGCCATTTTTGTTAACGAAATGCCAGCGAGAAGCTTTGAAAATATTTGCGAACATTTCTCTTTTGTTTTCCTTTGAAAATGTTCTTCCAAATTTGCAACTTGAGAAACGAGAAACTTTTTAGAATTAAAGTTGAATGTTCCGTTAATGCAAAGAATTTGTTTAATACACCATTCTTTTTCCTAGGCTCTTGTATTGTGTATGTGTGTTTGTGCACTGTGTATTGTGTATATATATATATATATATATTTTGTATTGAAAATTATTTTTCTTTTTAACGTTGAGTTAATTTTAGTATGGGTATACGTATGTCTTTTGTATATTCGTATATGTGTGTGTATTGTATATATATATATATATAATATATATATATATATATATATATAATATATATATATATATTATATATATATATATATATATATATATATATATATATATATATATATATATATATAATATATATATATATATATATATATATATATATATATATATATATATATATATATATATATATATATATATATATATATTTATTTAAAAATTATTTTCTTTTTAAAGTGAGTTAATTTTAGTATGGGTATACGTATGTTTTTTGTATATTCTGTATTTTATATTTTTGAGTACTGTGTATATTTTAAATTGAATTTTTTTTTTTAATGTGATTTATAATATATATATATATATATATATATATATATATATATATATATATATATATATATATATATATATATATATATATATATATATATATATATATATATGTATATATATATATATATATATATATATATATATATATATATATATATATATATATATATATATATATATATATATATATATATATATATATATATATATATATATATATATATATATATATATATATATATAGAACATAATTTTTTGTTTTTAATTTATATATTGTCAGCATTTTTGTATATAAAATATTGTCTACTTTCTCCGTTTTATATATTTTACTGTATTACAAATATTTTTTAATTTTATTTCTTATTATGATTGTTTTTTTGTTTTTTTTGGCAAAATATATTTTGTTTTATATAATTTGTAAAAATTAAAGCAAAAATAAAAATAAAAAAACTACAATAAATAAAATATTTTAAATTTAAAAAAAAAAAACAAAAAAAAAATCCAAAATTTTCAATGTTAATTTAACAATAAAAATTTTAAAGTTTTGCATTAAGGTAATCATCATTATTATATTACTGATTAATTACTTAATAGAAAAGGGCTAAGCCCGTGAGAGATGGTAAAAAAAAAAAAAAAAATAATAAAAAAAAAAAAAAAATAAAAATAAAAAAATTTTCTGTTCTACATAAAAATATAATTTTACTATCACATCATAATATAATTATACACTGTAAAAATTGTTCTAACGAATCGTTGGGACAATTGGCAAAACTGTTTTTCAATAGAGAAAAGACATGTTAAGCATAAGAAAGTCGCTTCACCGATTTATTCTCTAATTGGAAAATAACTGAAAATATTTGTTGGGACATTTTTGCCACTTGTCCCAACGGTTCCTTGGGACAAATTTGGCAATGTACCATATTTTATATATATATATATATATATATATATATATATATATATATATATATATATATATATATATATATATATATATATATATATATATATATATATATATATATATATATATATATATATATATATATATATATATATATATATATATATATATATATATATATATATATATATATATATATATATATATATATATATATATAT
>SEYY01021195.1:45000-50000 GCA_009176605.1 Armadillidium nasatum | reverse complement strand
ATATACTTTCAAATTTTTTTTCATAATAAAACGTCTCTTTTCCTCAGAACTAAACATTTAGAAAAATAAAACTAATCATTTTGGTAAAATTTAGTTCAGACATAACATGCATTTCTATTGTTAAAGGGCCAAAAGAACCCGTCCAATTTAGCATATTTTTTTTTCCTTTTATTTACTAAGAAATACAAAAGATAAATATAAAGTGAATAGAAAATTGTCTAGAGGAAAAACAGATTCAAAATAATAATGTCATTAAAAAAAAAAGACACTAAACGGGGAATTATTTTTTACCTTTGATGGGTGAATAGGTTTTTTCCTTTATTCATAGAAATTTTCATTTGGTGTTATCTATTTCTATCTATCTATCTATCTATCTTTCTTTCTTTCTCATTCTCCCTCTTTCTCTCTTTCTTTCTTACTGTCCGTTTATTTATATGTCTATCTATCTTTCTAAAGAATATATATATATATATATATATATATATATATATATATATATATATATATATATATATATATATATATATATATATATATATATATATATATATATGTACCTTTGAGAGAAAGGTACTCTTTCTTAGACTGAAGTCAAAGGACAACCTGAGAGCATCAAAGTCCAAAAGGGCTTAAAATTAATGTGATATATCGCATGCTGTCGTGGAAAAGCGGTAATACAATTAACTAGCATTCTTGGGGACTCTGTTCCGATACTTCATGAGGTTTGGATCATAAAAAATTACCCCCCTACATGAATAGGGCAAACAATGCCCATGAGATGTGAACTTTATTTAAAAGCGAAACTATTTTAATGCACAAAAACATTTAATATTGACCAAAGGAAAAAATATCCTAATATTGTCTTTTAAATTTTAGGATTTTATTGAATTTTTAAGAGATGTGAAACTTTCTCCTAGTTTTATTAGTTAATATTACCACGATAAGGTAACTCATTTTATAGGACCAATTCATTCTGTTTTGTTTTGTTTTTTTGTTTTTTGCGTTTTCTTTATAGGACCAATACATTCTGGGTCTTTTAACGTTTTCTTTATAAGACCAATACATTCTGGGTCTTTTTGAGTTTTCTTAATAGAACCAATTCATTGAGTCTTTTTTGTGTTTTCTTTATAGGACCAATACATTCTGGGTCTTTTTTGGGTTTTCTTTATAGGAGCAATACATTCTGGGTCTTTTTGCGTTTTCTTTATAGGACCAATACATTCTGGGTCTTTTTGCGGTTTCTTTATAGGAGCAATACATTCTGGGTCTTTTTGCGTTTTCTAAAATACGACATCTATTTATCAATTTTGTTTCTGCTGGTCATCTGTGATAAATGACCTCTGACCTCTGACCTTCATTTTAAAGATGAGATTCAAGGTTTTTAATATCAACCTGCTATTATTTCGGGGACGACGTTTCAGTTGAAATTTTGATCGATCTCAGTAATGACCGAAGAGGCTGCAGTAAATCTTTGGTGAAGCTTTTGAGAGAATGATCATATTTTTCTTTGGGGTAGTTCACATACAATGAATGAACTTTGATTATTGTCAGTTCTGGGTAAAAGTATATTATATAATTGATGGAGACTTATTGAAATTAATAGTTTTTAAAACTCATTTAAAATAATACAGGATGTCCCCAAAAAATTTGAAGTCATGTCATCATACATATATCTCAAATCATGTCAAATTTTATTGGGACACCCTGTATTTACTAAATATTCGTATGCTTGTTTGTACGTATGACCTACTATCTAATCAAAATTGTGGCAATCCTTATTGTTTAACTTTATACCATTTTCCAAGAAGTTGTTTATGGGTAGAGAGTAGAGTGGAAGTTTTATTTTTGCCACTTTTTATACCTAATATTTTCCCATTGCTTGCAATGAAGATAATTTGAATACAATGACAGTTCTTCTATATATATATATATATATATATATATATATATATATATATATATATATATATATTATATATATATATATATATATATATATAATATTTAAAAAAATTAAAAAAATCTCTATTTAAAAATAGATTAAAAAATATATTATATATATATATATATATATATATATATATATATATATATATATATATATATATATATATATATATATATATATATATATATATATATATATATATATATATATATATATATTCGCATAAATTCGTTAATATTCTAAAGGAAGTATAAAAGAACTGAATATGTCCTTTATTTCCCACTTTGCCAAAAATTACACACTTACCAATTTACGCACATATCCAGATATACACACATACACACACATACACACAAACGCACACGAAGAGACAAAATTTTACACACTTTTAAAGCTTTAAATAACAGAATTGCCCTAAGAAAATATCTATAAAACTTATGCCTCCTTTTTTTTTTTTTTTTTTTTTTTTTTTTTTTTTTTTTTTTTTTTTTTTTTTTTTGCCACTTGTGCACGTAAACACATTATAAAAGTTATACACATATGTGTGTTTGTGTGTCTATATTTAACACATACACGCAATTTACGCCCCTATTGCGTGTGTGTGCAATTTTTTAAGGGGCCATTTCCTCTTTCAATTCATTCTCACAATGCAATGAAATGAGTCACATAAAATTAAATGATTTCCAATAATGTGAATAACAATGTTCTCCCACTATATATATATATATATATATATATATATATATATATATATATATATATATATATATATACATATATATATATATATATATATATATATATATATATATATATATATATATATATATATATATATATATATATATATATATATATATATATATATATATATATATATATATATATATATATATATATATATATATATATATATATATATATATATATATATATATATATATATATATATATATATATATATATATATATATATATATATATATATATATATATATATATATATATATATATATATATATATATATATATATAATATATATATATATATATATATATATATATATATATATATATATATATATATATATATATATATATATATATATATATATATATATATATATATATATATATATATATATATATATATATATATATATATATATATATATATATATATATATATATATATATATATATATATATATATATATATATATATATATATATATATATATATATATATATATATATATATATATATATATATATATATATATATATATATATATATATATATATATATATATATATATATATATATATAAACATTGAGAGGGTTAATGGAGAGTTTTGAGAGAAACTTGAGAGAGGTGGGGCTGAAAATGAACACGGAAAAGACGGTAATTATGAGAGTGGGTAGAGGAGAGGGGAGAGAGGTAGAGATCATCATTGACGGAGAAAGATTAAAAAATGTAGAACAGTTTGTGTATCTGGGTAGTGTTTTTACGAGTAGAGGAGGATGTGTGTGTGAGGTGGAAGCTAGAATGGAGAAATATGGAAGAACAATGAGAGCACTGTTCCCAATTATGAAGGATCGGGTGATGGATATAGAGGTGAAAAGGATTATATTCGATAATATATTGGTGCCCACCCTGACATATGGAGCAGAAACCTGGAGCGTTTCAACTAGGGAAGAAAAAAGGATCGAAGCTGCTGAAATGAGAGTGTTGAGAACGATGATGGGAAAGACGAGAAGAGATAGATTGAGAAATGAATGGTTTAGAGAGAGAGTTGGTGTAGTGCCGGTGTTAAATAGAATCGACGCGGCGAGATTGAGATGGTGGGGGCATGTGGAAAGAATGCCTGAAGAACGAGTAGCAAGTAGGAGGTGGAGGTGGAGAGTGGAGGGAGTGAGGCCGAGGTGAGACCGAGGGGAAGATGGAGAGATTGTGTGCAGAGAGAGTTGAGAAGAAATGGACTGCCTGCGATGTAACAACTTTTGGAGGACGGTGTGCTGCTGGAGAGGAATGCGTGGAGGACGATGCTGTCTCCGCTGACAGGCCGTAGGCCTACCTGAGGGAAGACGTAAGACGTAAGTAAGTAATATATATATATATATATATATATATATATATATATATATATATATATATATATATATATATATATATATATACTATATATATATATATATATATATATATATATATATATATATATATATATATATATATATATATATATATATATATATATATATATATATATATATATATATATATATATATATATATATATATATATATATATATATATATATATATATATATATATATATATATATATATATATATATATATATATATATATATATATATATATATATATATATATATATATATATATATATATATATATATATATATATATATATATATATATATATATATATATATATATATATATATATATATATATATATATATATATATATATATATATATATATATATATATATATATATATATATATATTGAGTGACAGAGGGATGAGCTGCGAGGAGGGTGTGAGATTGACGGAGGATAGGAGTGAGTGGAAAAGATTGGTGATGGTATGAGTGTTGGGGAATGGATGAGGCGTGTTGTAGACACCACCCCACGATTGTGGGAATGGTTGTGAGAGTAAAATATATATACTGTATATATATATATATATATATATATATATATATATATATATATATATATATATATATATATATATATATATATATATATATATATATATATATAATATATATATATATATATATATATATAAATAAAAAAAAAAAAAAAAAAAAAAAAAAAAAAAAAAAAAAAAAAAAAAAAAAAAAAAAAAAAAAAATATATATATATATATATATATATATATATATATATATATATATATATATATATATATATATATATATATATATATATATATATATATATATATATATATATATATATATATATATATATCAATGTTTACTTTTCTCGGAAAAATTCTTTTATTTGGAGGA
>SEYY01021195.1:7500-10000 GCA_009176605.1 Armadillidium nasatum | reverse complement strand
ATATATATATATATATATATATATATATATATATATATATATATTTATTTATATATGAACCTAACACTCATTTGATATTCAACAAGGAAAGGGAACCAGTAGATGGTGAACAAATTGACGAGATATGAAGAGAATATTTTGAGGAATTATTGAATGTGAAGGAAGATGTTGGATACATGGAGGAGGAAGAGAATCTACATAGAGAGCTAATGTAGCAAGAAAATTTGAAACCGATACATGGAGAGGAAGTTGAGTCAAGCTATATGAGCTTTAAAGAATGGAAGGAGCCCTGGAGTTGATGGACCGAATAATGAAATATTTAAAAGAGGAGAAGGAATGGAGGTATGGATTAACTGGACTCATAAAGTGTATATGGAGGGAGGAGAACATACCGTAGGAGTGGCTACGGTCAGTGGTATGCCGAATACATAAAAAGGGAGATAGAAGGGAATGACAGAATAGCGGAGAAAAAAATCGCTTATAAATTGTACGAAAGAATAATAGGGAAAAAGATTAAGATAGGAGTTAGAGGAGAAGATCAAAGAGTGGCAGCACGGATTTAGGGCAAGCAGAAGCGTAACTATTTAATCTTCTCTTTAAGATTGATAGTGGAAAAGAATGTAGAAAGGAATAAGAGAGCATTTATCGCTTTCATAGACCTGGAAAAGAATTTTGATAGAATACAGATGGATAGATTGTGGAAGGTGATAGAGGATCCCGTAAATGGTAGAAACTGGAAACTGTTAAGAATAATTAAGAATATGTATGAAAATCCAATGAATATGGTAA
The DNA here is from genome assembly GCA_009176605.1 of Armadillidium nasatum. Classification (NCBI taxonomy): domain Eukaryota; kingdom Metazoa; phylum Arthropoda; class Malacostraca; order Isopoda; family Armadillidiidae; genus Armadillidium; species Armadillidium nasatum. Next base: position 9,211 of record SEYY01021195.1, on the reverse strand, counting down.
GAGCGGAGATGGGTAGAGAGAAATAGTTTGAATCAAGGACTGAAGTAAAGCAGGGCAGTATGCTGTCCCCTTTACTGTTTCGTTGTATCTGGATAACTACTTGAAGAGGATATGCACCAGAGAGAATAGAAAATATACTTTTGTGTACGAGGACGTTGCGGCCGTGGTTACAAGGGAACAACAACAATTACAAGAAGCAGTGACTATTTGGACGGATATTTTGAGAGGATGGGGAATAGATATAAATAGGGAAAAAGAGATAATAGTGATATCGATAAAAAAAAGAGAGAACATAGAGATTTGGATGGAGGACATTCAGCTGAAACAGGTCAGTAACTTCAGATATCTGGGTGATATTTGATGAAAGAGGTTAGATGGAAGTGGAGCTGGGTAAGAGAATAAAAAAAACTCTATTAACGTGGGAATGTTATACCTACTGATGATACAGAGAAGAATACCGTGGCTCAACCGGTAGGGTGATTGACTCACGTGCTTGAGGGCGCCGGTTCGGTCCCACTTCGGGATCCTAGGTATATAGTACCTAGAAAAGTTCCTCTCCTCGAATAGGGCAATGCCCGTGAGATGTGAACTTTATATATATATATATAAAAAAAAAACAATATACACGGGTTGAAATGTTGGGTTCTAAATACGTGACAGAAGAGCAATTTAGAAGCTGCAGAAATGCGAGTGCTGAGATTGTTAAGGAATAGAGTCAGGAGTGGAATAATAAGAGAAGAGTTGGAAATCCGCTCAATAATTCAGTGCAATATAGAGAAACCAGCTGAGATGATATGGACACAAGGAGGATCGAAGACTGGAGTTACCCGCAATGATTGCTTGACTGGAGACTGTGAGAGCGAGACCAGTGGAAAGACCGAGAAAAAGATTGATGGATGCTGTGGAAGAAGCGATCGTGTAAATGGAGAAATAATGGAGTTTGCCTGGAGGGGTTTCTGGAGGAGCAACGCCTGACAGATTCTGCCTAACAGGATGGATAGTGAGAAAGAACGAAAGTATATATATATATATATATATATATATATATATATATATATATATATATATATATATATATATATATATATATATATATATATATATATATATATATATATATATTATATAATATATAAAATTAATAATAGAAAAAAAATTTAAAATAAAAAATATTATTCAGATGAGATTTTTTTATTTTATTTATTTTTTTATATTTTTTTATTATATTATTTTTTTTTTATATATTATATATTTATTTATTAATATATATATAATATATATATTATTATATATATATATATATATATATATATATATATATATATATATATATATATATATATATATATATATATATATATATATATATATATATATATATATATATATATATATATATATATATATATATATATATATATATATATATATATATATATATATATATATATATATATATATTATATATATATATATATATATATATATATATATATATATATATATATATATATATATATATATATATAAGCAATAACTAAATAGACACCATTTGTTTTTCAACATCTGTTATTTAGATACGAGAAGAAACAACAACAACAATGTATTTACTTGAAATACCAATTGGATAGTTAGTAGACAATCATTTGGCTTTTTGAAGTGAAGAAACTTTTCATGGCTTTAAATTGGTGAGTCTTGTGATTGTATGGTG
>SEYY01021194.1:162500-168563 GCA_009176605.1 Armadillidium nasatum | reverse complement strand
GATGGTCCTTCTCTCCTATTGAGGCAATTTTTCGAGAGAATCTGATATTTGAAAGTTAGAATAGCGTGGACTGTTGTACGTGATGGCCATGTTTTTTATGCGGTGTGTGAGCACTGAGATTAGCGTAATAATACACCTTGCTGTAAATTGCAACTAATCAATTAACTACATAAAATCTCCTACAAACGACAATTTTTAGTGTTCGTTCAAGTAACTGGATCCAAGGGACGAACCTCGATCATTTAAGCCAGAGGAAAACTGACTTAACCCACTGAGCTACTGTGAACAATATATATATATATATATATATATATATATATATATATATATATATATATATATATATATATATATATATATATATATATATATATATATTTTATATTCTCCTCTGGTGGGCAAAGGCCAGATGCCTACCAATTTCACCAAAGTTGGGGGGAAAGTTGGAAACTGGTCAAATTAAAGGCCGACATGTCCGATACACGGGGTTTGAAGGTGTGTGAGTCAAAGGAAGTTGGGAAAATATATGAAGGGAGTGTGTTCCAGACTTTACCTGAAGAGTATATGTAAGATTGACTGTAAAGGTTAAGTCTGGGGTCAGAGAGTTGAACGGAGAAAGGATGAGACTACGTAGAAAGACGTGTCCCACGAGCTCTTCTCAAAGGAGGAGGTATATGACGAGAGAGTTAGGAAGAGCAGTGTCCGTTGTAATAGCGATTATAGAAAAAGTAACGCAACAATTCGACGGGAAGATAGAGACTCTAGAGAATTAGTTAGAGTAGGAGAGTTGATAAGACGAAAAGCACTAGACTCCACCTTTTCAAGAAGAGCTGTATGAGTGGAACCACCCCAGATGTGTGACGCATACTCCATACAGGGGCGAACAACACCCCTATACAGAGCAAGCAACTGGGGTGGTGTGAAGAAATTCTGAAGGCGCCTCAGAACACCCAACCTCTTAGAAGCTTGTTTAGAAAGAGAGGTAATGTGATCTTTCCAAGAAAGATCACGAGAAAAAGAAACACCGAGAATATTAAGGAGAGATGAAGGTTTGAGTTGCGTGTTTTCGAAGAAGATATCGTAGTTGTGTGGAAGATTGTGTCGAGTGGAGAGATGAAGGAATTGAGTTTTTGAGGCATTGAAAACGACCATGTTTTCTTTGCCCAATTTGGAAATGAGAGATAGATCAGAGGTTAGTTGCTCCAAGGCCACCCTCCTTGCCTCTATTAACTGTTGTTGGGAGGGGCGTCTTTCAAAATGAAAAGAGTAATGAAGGGTGGAGTCATCAGCATAGGAGTGGATAGAGGAGATGAAGTAATAGAGAAGGTCATTAATGAAAAGCAGAAAAAGTGTTGGGGATAGGACAGATCCTTGAGGAACACCACTATTAATAGATTTATAGGATGAACGGTGGCCGTCTACAACAGCTGCTATAGAACGACCGGAAAGGAAATCAGAGAAGGTCACAGAGAGAAGGATAGATTCCGAAAGAGGGAAGTTTGGAAATCAAAGCTTTGTGCCAGACTCTATCGAAAGCTTTCGATATGTCCAGCGCAACAGCAAAAGATTCACCGAAATGCCGAAGAGAGGAGGACCAAGAGTCAGAGAGAAGGGAAAGAAGATCACCAGTAGAGCGTTTCTTACGAAAGCCATACTGGCGATCAGAGATAAGATTAGAAGAATTGAGATGTTTCCAAATCTTCCTGTTAAGGATAGATTCGAAAACTTTAGAAAGAACGGAAGGTTAAAGAAATAGGACGATAGTTGGAGGGTTGAGAGGGGTCCCCTTCTTCGGCACAGGCTGAATGAGCGCACGTTTCCAGCAAGAAGGGAAGGTTGAAGTAGAAAGACATAGACGAAATAGTTTACCAAGGCAGGGTGCAAGCTCGGAAGCACAAGTTTTGAGAACCACAGGAGGAATACCATCAGGACCGTACGCCTTCTTAGTGTTAAGCTCAGAGAGAGCAGAAATGACATCTTTAGAAGAAATTACAATTTTAGGCATAAATGAGTTAGAGGGGTTGAAGGAGTAGGAACAGCTCCGGAATCGTCTAAGGTTGAATTTAAGGCAAAAGTTTGAGCAAAGAGTTCAGCTTTAGAGGAAGGCAAAACGGCAGTTGTACCGTCAGAAGATACTAGAGGAGGGAAAGAGGAAGAAGCAAAGTTAGAGTTGACATTTTTTGCAAAATGCCAGAAAGGGCGAGAGGAAGAGGAACCAGAAAGATTATTGCATTTGCGACGGAGAAAAGAGTTTTTAGTGTTACGAAGGATAGATTTTGCACTATTCTGGGATGAAATATAAGTTGCGTGAATATCTGGAGTTTGAAGACAAAGGTAATTCCTGAAGGCAGCATCCCTGTTTCGGATAGCACAGGAACAAGACGAGCTAAACCAAGGTCTGTTAAGATTAGTAGAAGGGAAAGAATATGGAATGTACACCTCCATGCTAAAGAATTACCTCGGTTATGCGCTCTGCACACTCAGAGGGGCCCCTCCTATGAAAGCAGTAATCATTCCATGGAAAATCAGAAAAATACAACCGGAAGTCAGACCAGTTAGTGGCACCGAAATGCTAGTAACGTCTCTTTGCAGAAGGCTGGGGCTGTTTTTGAGGAAGACTTGAAGAGAAAGAACAAGATACAGAGATAAGAAGGTGATCGGATGAACCCAGAGGGGTAAAGAATTTAACAGTGTAAGGAGAAGGATAAGAAATTAGGAAAGATCAAGTATGTTGTGTTCATCACCAAGACGGTCGGGATGATAGAAATAGAAAATTGGTAGGCGAGTTCACCAGCTGGATCATGAGAAGTTGATGAAAGCCATTGGCGGCTATGAACATTGAAAATCACCTAAAATGATTATTTCGGAGAAAGAAGAAGAAAGTATGTGTTCTATTTTGGAGTTAAGATAGTCGAAGAATTTTGGATAGTCTGTAGAGTTAGGAGATAAGTAGACAGAACAAATGAATTTAGTTGTAGAGTTGCAAGAAAGTTTAAGCCATAAAGTTGAGAATTCAGAAGACTCCAAATTAGAGACACGAGAACAAACATCGTTGCGCACATATGCGCAACATCCGCCTTTGGCTGAAAATTGAGGATAGAGACAGTAGGAGGAAACAGAGTAGGGTTTGCTGTCAGAGCACTCAACACCTGAGTTTCAGTTAAGAACAAGAGATGAGGTCTAGAAGAAGAGAGGTGGTGTTCGACAAAGTGGAGATTAGAAAAAGACCGCGAATGTTGCAGAAATTAATGAAAAACGAAGACTGTGCACCAGGGCAAGCCGGCATAGAGGTCTTGGTGGCGCCAACCCCATCACCGGAGGCCACCAACTCCCAAGTGGTGATGGGGGAAGGAGTAGATGAGAGGCTATATTTGGAATCCGTCCCTCTTGGATTCTCCGAGGCAGATTTAAGTTTTGACATTTTAGATTAATTTAATAGATAATGTAAGTATAAGCGTTTGTAAATATTGTAGGACACATGTGAAGAAGGAGGAAGGTTGGAGCATAGGCACTCCAATCTGAGAAGTTTCAGTTAAATATATATAATATTATATATATATATATATATATATATATATATATATATATATATATATATATATATATATATATATATATATATATATATAAATTATTTTAAGACTCAAAGATACGTCAATTTAACAATTAAAATTTCATATTACTTTCATTCTAGCCACCAGACCAGTGTGCAAGTATTTCACTTCTTGACTAATATGACAGGAAAGCTGCTGAAAACGATCGTATGTAATTTGTTTTTCTTCCTCTTCGCTTTCATCACACTTCCATTCACAACGAAACTCCCCAGAAAAATATTGATCTACCAAGGATGAACTGTAAGGTTGAAAAACAATATAAATGATAATCTTTTTTTCAGAAGAAGAAGAAAAAAAAAAAGTACCTATAGTAATGCCTAAGATAAGCATATCCTTTGGCTAAAACTTTATATAATCTCAAAATATAATGAAAATAAACTGCAGTCTTAATAAAAGAAAAGGCAAAGCGAACCTGAATTTCTTATCAACTTTTTCCTTATTTTTTGGGGGTAAAACATCTTGGAATAATCGAAAGAGTTCAGTCCAACATTCTGAAGCATCTTGTTGCATGTATTTTCCACCTTCTCCAACCTCAGCAAACCTAAAAATATATTACAAATAAGTATAAAAATTGATTTGAACTGTTAACATTAACGAACACATTACATGAGTTTTAATTATAGACCTACCTTGGAAATGTAGTTCTGAATAAATCTACAAAAACAATAGGAATGGCAGTTTTACCCATATCCATAAATCGAAAAACATCCTGTATGGCAACAGTTATCATTGGCCCACCAATGGCTGAGCCATCACCTATATGATAATATATATATATATATATATATATATATATATATATATATATATATATATATATATATATATATATATATATATATATATATATATATATATATATATATATATATATATATATATATATATATATTAAAAATGGCGGGGGATGGGACACAAAGCCCCTCGTAACTGAGACATGTGATATTATATATACATATACAATATTAACAAAATTTTATATATTAAATTTCAACATACAAATGAGTTACATATGAAACATGATAAAAATTAACAAGACATCTACAATATAAAGAGAAGCCAAAAATTAGGTGCATACAAACTTTTAATCTCATATTTTTTAATAGAATCCTGAATTTCAGGTACACTCCTTAGGCACTGTATAACTGCATTAAGATAGCAGGTATTTCCTAAATTTCTTATCCCAACAGGAAGTTCCATCTATATATATATATATATATATATATATATATATATATATATATATATATATATATATATATATATATATATATATATATATATATATATATATATATATATATATATATATACTTAATAAAAAAAAAGACATGATAATAGTAGTAATTATTAAGTAAATATATATGTTTCTTTTTATATACAGAAACCAATAGTAGGAGGGGGGGGGGGGGAAATGGAGGAGAAAAATTTAAGTAAATGAATAAATATTGTAAAGGGAGATGGAAGCATGAATTAATGCAAACATGTATTTCTAGTTTTATATGAAAATGTATACAAGGATTTATATTTGGACTTTTGCAATGGAATGAAATTGTTGGGCCAGTGTGCTATAAAATTATTACACAGTATTAATAAATAATTAATCAATATAAGAAAATTTATGTAAGAACTTTTACTTTTTTTTTCGGTTTTCCTCCTGCACCTAACCTGACGGCGTGACAATTTTAAAATTATTTTATATTTCAAATGTTTGCCATTTTCATTTCAAAATGGTTTTACTGTATTTACAAAATTCAGTTCAACTTCTTTGATATATATATAAGTTGTAGGTTCACATATGAAATATAACACCCAAGTTGCAAAGTGTGCAGGATCTCAGTCTCTGTCATAGTATTGATCATATTCATCGTTCTATTTACCCTTAATATTAATTAATTTTCAACAATTACAAACGTGTTTATTGTATCTGACGTGGTATTAATGCAATTTAATGTATTTCATTTAATTCAAAATTTTAATAGTTTAATTTAATATTTTCTTGAACAATGTATTTTTTATTGCTAAATTTTCTCATTCCCATATATTACTTTGATTTCTAAAAAAAAAAAAATTAATTTGAATTTTCATTACAACAGTTGTTAGTCATTCATAACATTTCCTTCGTGTAGTAATTTTATATGTTTTTGTATGACAATTGCATCGTGCATTTACGAAAAATGACAAAAGTTGAAAATATTTGACTCCTCTATATATATATATATATATATATATATATATATATATATATATATATATATATATATATATATATATATATATATATATATATATATATATATATATATATATATATATATATATATATTAAATTTCCTTCGTGTTATTAGTTAAAAAAAAAAAATAAATAAATAAATAATAAATAATTTCAGGGAGTGAAGTGTTCAGGAACAGAGGGCAGTGGTAGTTTTATATCTTACATTTTTTCAAA
>SEYY01021194.1:130000-157500 GCA_009176605.1 Armadillidium nasatum | reverse complement strand
TGAACCACATACTTCAAGACATTGTTTCATTCCTTTGTGTGAATTCTAAGAGGAAACTTCCTAGATAGTTCCCCTCTTTGAATATTGATATTCCCATTGTGTGGAACTAAAAAAAAAAAAAAAAAAGGTAGTTAAATTATTTCCTATTTGTCCACCTTTCTTAAAACTAAGATAAAAGATATTTTCTTATGGGATTTTCCATACTATTTCCAGAGAACCTTAAGAAATGCACAGCAATGTTTATCCAAAAATTTACTAAAATATTAAATTTTTCAGTCGGTTGATTTCTATTCAACATGACAGTTAGATCCTCAAAAATATTCAACTAATAAATAATTATTTATATTGTTATTAGAGAACTTCAAGTAATCAAAATAGTATAAGAACAAAGATAAATGAAAATATTTATAAAAAAATAAAATAAAAAAATAAAAAAATAAAAAAAAAAAAAAAAAAAAAAAAAAGCATTAAATTACATCTAAATTTACTATTTAGAAATATGAAAGATTTCTTTAAGAATCTAAGCTCATCTAAAATGGTAACATCATTTTGCACCAAAATTGGGGGTGGGATGGGGGGTATCAAATTTAACATGACAAATAGAATACCAATTCTCTTCTAAATCTTTAAAAAACTATAAATTTAAATTAGATCAACTAGGTCAAATAGAAAATATTTTTATGTAGTATATGTAACAAACTTTCACTTTATTTTTCACTATTTCTTTCCAGCATGTAGAATCTTAAGACTGAAATCCAATGTGCAGACGAGATATTTCCTGGATTAATTTATAAATTTTTGAAAATTGATACTGCGATTCCATACCTCCCCAGTTAACTTCTCAAACAGAATGGCTTAAGCCTTTCAAAATATTATTACTGTTGCAATTATTTTTGTTAATTCTATATTCTCATGTTTGATTTCTGCTCCAACAAAGCTTTTAAAGGCAAAATATATATAAATTATTATAGAAACCCTTATGAAGTCAAAATATTAAATGTTAAAAAAAAAATTGAACAAAAAAATTTAAGCAGCATATGACCCTCCTTCTACCTTATTGCCCACCAACAAAACCACATTGAATGCCCTTGGAAAATCATCAAGGTAACAGATAAGCATCTGTAGTGAGAGGTAACTAAGAACCCTTGTTTAACATCTAAACACATAACCCCGAGCAATTAAAAGACCACCACCATCTGTACCATGACAGCAACTCCTACCTTTGCTAAGAAATACATTCATTGGATACCTGAAAACTGAAAGAATATGAATAAAAATATATACTAATGTATATATATTAGGTCAGATGGATAGAGAATTTGTAAACAAAAAGGGGATAAGCCTTTTTACATTTGAGTTTAAATTCAAACTGACTTTCATCAAGCTATTTTCTAATGAAAGCCATGCCCTAATATACTTATGTCATAAACCTATAGCTATCGACCAACCAGAGCCCCAGCCCCAGCTAAAAATCAGGGAAACTGGGGTTTGCTTGCTGGGGTTAAAATGGTAAATTATATTTATTAATGGTGGATTAAATCAAACAAAATATAAGAATATTATGATTTTTTTCACGTTTTTTCAATATTTTCCTTTTCTTTCGTTTCTTTTGACAGCTCCATTTCTGCTAGTGAATGTTCATCTTTGTGTTTTGATTTTAGATACCCCATAATGATTTGGATGAAAAATTTTTACTTGGGGTACCTAGAGATTCTCTTCTAATTTCCTGACTGCACATGTTACATTTAGCTATTTTGAGCCTATCCTGAAACATTGTAAAAGTACTCCCATACTGCTGAAGCTGATCTTTTAGCCATAGTGACTGAAATATAAACAAATAATTTTGAAACAATGTAGCTAAATGATACAAGTTTGATACATAGCAATAAAATAATAATATGTATAAATACAGGTTATATTAATAATTTTATATCATATTTTTTCAAACTTTACCATAGGATCTTACCTAGGTAAACCTGTTGAATCGCTATTGTGAATCAGAAAAAAAAAATTCAAATTTTTTTTAAAACTTTTTTTAATAGTGGCAAGAAAATGTTGGAAGAGGCCTCACAGCTCTCAGCTCCAGGACTACATGTCTGGCCAACCTAAAAGCGAACCAAAAGCACCCCATTTCAATTGTCATTCCTTTGTTTTTCTCGCAAGATGTTCGAGTACCCTGGACGCATCAGGTTAAACTTTTATTATCCAAAATCTGAAATTTTCAGAAATTTTTTCGGAGAAATTGCATATAATTATTAATTTATATGAATGTTGGCTATTCTACTCCTTTCTTATAATTAAATAAACCAATTAAATTTACATCTAATTTTCTTAACCTAAAATTTCAGTGCTTTTGACCCCTTTACAAATTTTAGGCAAACCCAGCCAGAGCCCCAGCCCCTGTCAATCCCTACCTATAGCCTATAGCCATTGCATTACTCTTCTTCAAACAGCCAAACTGTAAGCAATTTTTTGATTGGTTATATGAATTACACATGTCAACTCTTTTTCTAATTAGGAGTAATAGTCCCATCTTAGACTATGAGGTATTTTAAACATAAATTACCATGTTATGTAATTTTTTTTAACAATATATTATGGTTTTTCCTGTAAAGCTTTTTATCAAGAAAATAAATAAAAAACCACATACATAAAAATTTTGTGATTATCAAAATAACCATTATTATTTATGTAGCCATTTTATATTTATTTTCCTGTTTTGCAGCAATAATATGGATTCATGAGTCCTAAATTTGCAGTATTGATCTAAATTACTTTAATTTAATTATATTTTTGTTATAAAAATATGATGTGATTAGATGAATCAATGTCCTAATATGTCCAAGGTCAGTCAAGGAGAGTTCATCACCACTCTACAATTAATTGGTGTAGCCTCAAAATTTTAATCCAAGAAAAAAGAAAAATCTGAATCTGTAATAGTATGAGGTTATTTGACTTATTTCAGTAGTAAGGGGATAAGGAGAGGGGATAGGGTCATAAGTCTTGGTCAGAAACATGGTGAATCATACAGGTATAGGTATTACTATTTTGGAAGATCACCTTCTGTCTTGCTTCAACAGTAATGGGTGTACCATATTCACCCATACCAGTACCCCCTACACAAGACAAAGGTATCAAAGTATTGTGATGATCACAACATTACTGTTTCAGAATGGCTGGGAAACAGTCCAGACCTTAACCCCAATAAGGATACCAGGGACTGTAAACACTTTTTGGATTGCAACATTTTATCACTCATGCCCCTGCAGTCCTCCTTCAAAGAGATATGGATAAAGGATATTAGTATGAGTGACAGTATGCCACACCTCCAAAAAAGTAATCAAGGTCAAGCAGAACATGATTAAGAATTAAGATAAAATACCATGACTATCATGGTATGAGTATCTCCTAATATCATTATTAAAGTTAGGATATGGATGTTAGGTCCTGAAACTTTCTATAAAGACCAAATATTTATCTTGTTTTAAATTTTTTGTGAGAAACTTGAAATTTCAAGCTTCACTAGCAGTTTCAGTAATGCATTTTTTTAAAAACATATATATATTCTGTCCTTATAGTTTTAATTGATTAGAAACAGAAATAAAATGCAAATATGAAAAACAAAATTACTATATTCATCTTAACTTGAATACAATGTGAACTAAACTTCTTGCACTTTATGAAGGGTATTTTTAAATTTTTTTTTTAGGATATTGGTGACATGATTAGTGTGTTTGCTTGGTTGACACACCTTTGTGATTTAGCTTACTAATTGCATGTTGCGTATGTAATTATGGGGTCAGGTTAGGTATTCGAATGAAAATATAAATCTGTGGCCTGCCATTTAAAACGAAAAGCAACTGTATTCTTTTTCCCTGGGATAGTCTTGACAGGTCAATGAAGCTTGTCACTATTTTCCTGTGTTCATTAACCATACAGTACCTCGATCATAGCATAGATCTGAACGTTCACTACGGTTATATATTTATATTACCATTGTCTAGATACTATGGGGTATGGACCTAATCTCTCTCAGCTTCGTCATTTCAAAGTTTACTGTCATTAAGGAAATTTCCACAGTAGAACTTTATTCCGAATTGAATAAGGGAATCGAGTTCTAAATGAGTTAGCACTAAGTTCTAAAAGTTTTATTATCATATTATTATTATTATTATTATTATTATTATTATTATTATTATTATTATTATTATTATTATTATTATTATTATTATTATTATTATTATTATTATTATTATTATTATTATTATTATTATTATTATTATTATTATTATTATTATTATTATTATTTATTTTTTTTAATTATTATTATTATTATTATCATTATTATTGTCTTCTCAAACATAAATTCACCCTGTATATAGTCAATGAATGCTGGACATATTTATGAGGTGGTAAGTATTGTCACAGGCGTTTCATTGACAAATCCTGTACATATTTATTTATATATTTTTAACAGCTGGGTTCCTGTCTTACTGTGTCTAATATTTAAACTGCCATCCTTTCCTTCTTCCAATAAATGTTAAATTGTTTAGTGGTGTTGTTAAATCAAAGCCTTCAGTGTAGTTCCGCACAAAAACTCACACACCATTGAACAGAATTCTAAAAAGTTTTCAAACTATTCGTATTAGTACCAAAGTTTACCTTATTAGTACTACAATAGCACTCCCGTATTTATAAAGCTTATTTCAAAAGGGCAGAAAAATGCAAATGAAACTTTGTTTTAATCTGCGATCTATCTCGAAAAGCCAAACAAAAATTCAAATGCTACATCAATTTGTTTAGTAATGATTTTACTGAATTTCAAAAACTGAAACCGTTATTTAATTGTTAATAATGCCTGAAAATTGTATTAAGTTTTGTTAAGTAGGAAAAAAGTTATTTATAAAAATGTGAAAAATATATAAAAATGCCTCATACAGCAAATGGCAAACCCAAAACAAAATTTCAAAAATTATGCCTCCTAGATTTCATAAATGCTTGGCTTGAGTAGGATTAATTAAAACTATGATATCTGAGCATGATAAGTTAATTAAAATATTAAATTGCAAATAAAATATTAAAGATTTTCAAAAGTTAGGTTAGGTTAGGTTAGGTTAACCTAACCTAAGGTTGAATTAGGTTATATCATATTTAATCAGGGGCGTAAATAGTAATTTTGTTACCCGGGGCTAAATTTTAGACTGGCGCTCCCCCCCTTCCTCTAATTTTCCTATATGCTTGTCTTATTTTGCTATCCTATATATATATATATATATATATATATATATATATATATATATATATATATATATATATATATATATATATATATATATATATATATATATATATATAGAGAGAGAGAGAGAGAGAGAGAGAGAGAGAGAGAAAAGTTAAGAAATCAAAGTTTTATGCCCCCCTCTTTCGAAAGCTGTCGATATGTCTATAGCGCCACAGCAAAAGATTTATCGAAATGCCGAAAAGCAGTGAACTGAAGGGTTAGAGAGAAGAAAAAGATCGTCAAGTAGAACGTTTTTCACGAAAATCATATTTTCAATCATATTGTGATGTTCTAAATCTTCCTGAACAGGACAGATTCGATAGTTTAGAAAGACCGGAGGTTAATTAAAAAAATAGGAGAACAGTAAGGGATCTGAGAACGGTCTCCCTATTCGGCCCAATACTTAATGAACGCATGATTCCAGCAAGAAGGTCAAAGCAGAAAGTCAGAGGCACGTATTTTGAAAATCACAGGAGGTGATGGACTGTACAAATTCTTAGTGTTAAAGCTCAGAAGAGAGCAGAATTAGAAAAAAAAATTACAGTATTTGGTATAAATAAGTTGGAGGGGTTGAAGAAGGAGGAATAGCTCCGTAATCGTCTAAGGTGGAATTAGAGGAAAATGTTTTGGCGAAGAGTTCAGTTTAGCAGAAGGCAAGACCGCAGTTGTGCCGTTAAAAAGATATAAGAGAAGTAAAAGAGAAAGGCATAGTTTGTCGATATTCTTTTTATAAAATCCCAGAAAATGCATATTAATGATCTTCTCAGCTGTTCATCTAACCCTATCCATTCATATGCCGATGATTCAACCCTCCATTTTTCTACTCATTTCAAATCTGCTCCTTCCTTTGCATCTAGAGTTGCCTCTCGTCTTCATCTTTCCGATTCCATTCTTGCAGATCTGGATAGAATTTATCAGTGGGGTCGTCTCAACCTTGTGAAATTCAACTCTTTAAAAACTCAACTTCTAGAAATCTCCCTCTCAAAGACACCTCCTAACTTTCCTATTTCTTTCGATGGTTCTCCCATCTCTCCTGTCGACAATATAAACATCCTTGGTCTTCACATAAACAAAAAAAATGTCTTGGAAACCTCATATCACAATGGTTGCTAGGGCAGCCTCAAAGAAGCTGGGAGTTCTGTTTAGACTGCGAGAATTTTTTTCTTCCTCGCAGTTACTCCAATTATACAAGGGTCTCATCCGCCCTTGTATGGAGTACTGCTCTCATATCTGGGGTGGCTCAGGTTTCACCCGTCTTTTGGATAAGGTTGAGTCAAAGGCTAAAAGACTTATAAACTGTTCCGTTCTTTCTAACTCACTTGACTCTCTATCTTTGCGACGCGACGTTGGTGCCTTGTCTCTTTTCTATAGGTACTACATCCGCAAATGCTCGAGGGAACTATCCACCCGTATACCTCCACCTTTACGTCGTCCTCGTAGCACAAGGGGTGCATTGTCTGCACATCAATTTTGCGTTGATATAGGCAACTCCAGGCTTGTCCGCTGTGGTGCCTCCTTCTTTCCTGCCACATCTGTTCTGTGGAATTCTCTCCCATCTTCTGTATTTCCTGCCGAATTTAATCTCAATTTCTTTAAGGCCCGCGTCTGCGCACACCTAAGAAATTTGCGTTAGATGGGTCCTACAGGGGTTGTTTTTATCTTTAATTATTATTGTTATTATTTTTTTTATTGTTTTTATTCTTCTACTTTACTTTTATTTTTCTGACACCCCTTCCTTGAATAGGGCTATGCCCGTGAGTGGTGGTGATGTAAAAAAAAAAAAAAAAGTGAGAGCTACAGGTCGATAGGTGGAAGGATCAGAGCGATTACCTTTTTTACGAGATCGGCTGAACAAATTCGCGCTTCCAGCATTGAGGAAAAGTATTAGTATTAAGTCATGGAGAGTAGAGCTGAACGAGGACAGGAGTTAGCTCGGAAGCACACTCCCTCAGAACACGAGTGGGAATGCCATCCGAGTCACTGGCCTTCCTTACTTTCATAGATTGATTTCAGGATCCCATGCACCCGATCATGAATAACACTAGTAGAGATATGGGATACCTGAGAGGAGAAGGAGTAGGAACAGGGATGCCTGAATCGAGAAGGGTGGAATTAGATAAAAAAAAGAGGGAGTATTAACTACAGAACCATCAGAGTGAATAAGAGGGGTAAAGGCAGATTTATAGAAATTATGAGATGAAGGAACTTTTATGAAAACCAAATAATAAAAAGTAAAAAAAAAAAAAACAAAAAAAAACTAGAATTTATTAAAACCTAAGTTGAATTCTTACAGGAAAGATTATAATAAATAAGATAAAACATATTCATCAAAACAATCCTGAAAAATATTTAATCTCTTTTGACAATTTGATCTTGGCTTCACTTCTCAAGTTATTACGGAGATGCTGACTGTCTTATCTTCACTTCTCTCTGCTCCGCTCGGGCTACCGAAATGAGCATTTATCTCTGAGAGAGTCTTGCCTTTTGTTTCAAATACTATAAATATAGAAAATAGTAGCGACAGAATGCAGAATCCACCATACATCCAATAGACGCCATAATCGTACATCAATTCCTGTATATATATATATATATATATATATATATATATATATATATATATATATATATATATATATATATATATATATATATATATATATATATATATATATATATATATATATATATATATAGATAGATAGATAGATAGATAGATAGATAGATAGATAGATAGATAGATAGATAGATAGATAGATAGATAGATAGATAGATATATATATATATATATATATATATATATATATATATATATATATATATATATATATATATATATATATATATATATATATATATATATATATATATATATATATATAATATATAATATATATATAAATATATAAATATATATATATATATATATATAATATATATATATATATATATATATATATATATATATATATATATATATATATATATATATATATATATATATATATATATATATATATATATATATATATATATATATATATATATGTTTAAAGGTTAAGAAGCTTTCTGACCTTCGATATTTGGAAAATATCGATATTCGAAAATATCAATATATCGAAACATCGATATGCCAATTCAAATTTTTTGATATTTGTTATTATTATTTAGTTTTCATTTCATGTATGCCTATTATTCTAATTATTTTTATAATTATTATTATTTAGTTTTCTAGCGTACTTAGTTCGACTTATCATAATCTGAACTACCGAAGTTGCCGTAAAATAGAGGCCTAACCTATACAAGAACGTTGCCGCGATATTAAAACCGAAATTGCAAAATATCGATATAAAAAATATCGATATATAAGGTCAGAAAGCTTCTTAACCTAAGCCTATATATATATATATATATATATATATATATATATATATATATATATATATATATATATATATATATATATATATATATATATATATATATATATATATATATATATATATATATATATTGGTCATTAACTAACCTGCAATGGTTCAAATGTAACTGTAACGATGAAAGCAAAAATCCAATTGAACATTGTTGCAATGCTTATGCAAAGATCTTTAATTTCTGGACTGAAAAGTTCTCCTGTTAATTATGAGTTAAATAAAAGAACACTTGTTATGAATACACATTTTTATTAGAGTTTTCCTTCTATTTTAGAATATTTTACTCGTAAGTTAATCTACAAAGAAATCGCTAAAAACTATCAGCACACTAACTGTTTTATTTTTTTATTTTTAAATAATTCAAATATTTTAATTTAATGAATTTGTTTATACAGGATGTTTAATTTTAATTACTTCCTTATGTAAAAATTATCAGCTTTAGGAATACTTTTCCTTATTGAAGTAAACTGTAATATAAAAACATGTTAAAAGAAATAAACAATGGAGCAATTAACGTTAAGAGAGTGGTTCTCTAAATTATGTTTTTAAAACTTAGTTGTTTGGTTGTTACTATAGTAATATTGTATTTTAAGTAAAATTACTAATTAAATCTTTTCTATTTATATTTAAAAATTTGAGACATCATGCTTATTGATTTAAGTTAAGAATTGTTAGCATCAACGTTATAACATTATTCCTTTCAAATGAATGAATTTCTTAGTTCAAGTTTTCTAATATGTTTTGCAACACTTGCAAAAAATTTTTTTATTTGCTGCTACCTAGACAAGAGATGCTGTGCTAGACTAAATCAGGTCCTCTGATTTCGAATCTAAGCTTAAAATTGTCACAGCAACTTTTAAGCGGACACAAGTATGTATTAATAATACATTTGCCTAAACCAAATGTTCAGAGAAAATATTTATCTCTTTTTTTTTTTCTTGCTATTTGCTACAGAAAATATTTCAAGCATATGCCCTTGTGACTACGCTGATACTGAACTGGTCTCCCGTTGTAAGAACAAGCAAAAATCATCATTCACGCTAAGACTGAATTGAACTGGATATCTTCTTTTCATTTCAGAGATGTCCTGGTGGAATTTTTTCCCATTATCATCAGAAGCAGCTCCAAGATATTATGGTTAAAATTCTAGTAGGAAATGCAACACGTGCATTTTTGCAGGAGACATCTCAATATGAAACCCTAAAATAAATACTCTAGTAGCATTTAAATGTAGTGTAATATATACAATCAGCAGTTGCTTAGTTTAAACAAACGAAGTATAATTATTATTATATTTTATAATTAATTACAGTTAGACAAATTGAAGATTCCCTTGTCAGTGGCATACAGGTAACCCTATATCCTGAAATGCTAGAACAATTCTGAGAATAGATTCAGAGTCCGCATCGTCTATATACTCTACCCATATCAAACTTTTTCCTCTCGAAGAACAATTTTCTTATTTGACGATTTTATTTTGGAATATCTTCTAAAATAAAATATTTAAAACTCAAAACTTAATTAAATTTTTTTTTCCATTTTAACGAATGATATTATTGGAATCTATTATTAAAGATGTAAACTTAGCATCTACCTCCGCTCCGCTCGTCTAATTCCGATCTTATATTTTTTGTAAAGAAAAATATATATTATATATATATTATATATATATATATATATATATATATATATATATATATATATATATATATATATATATATATATATATATATATATATATATATATATATATATATATATATATATATATATATATATATTGTTGCCTGCGTTCCTTAATTATACGAAAGATTCCTGAAAATTATTTCAATTTCAGGCATTTTTTTAACAAATTTTTTTTTGGATATATATATATATATATATATATATATATATATATATATATATATATATATATATATATATATATATATATATATATATATATATATATATATATATATATATATATATATATATATATATATATATATATATATATATATATATATATATATATATATATATATATATATATATATATATATATATATATATATATATATATATATATATATATATATATATATATATATATATATATATATATATATATATATATAACTGATTGGTAGATATATAATTACCAGCCATTAGCCAAGGAATGGGGCCAAATCCCACGTTAAATGCAAGTATGTAAATAATGAGAGAAGCGAGAGGGAGCCACGAGACGTTTTCCGCCACCGATGGATTGTTGGCAGCGAAGTAAAAATACAATCCCAGGGCAGCTGCGTGGCAGAAAACAAAACAGAATAAATATATATATATATATATATATATATATATATATATATATATATATATATATATATATATATATATATATATATATATATATATATATATATATATATATATATATATATATATATATATATATATATATATATATATATATATATATATATATATATATATATATATATATATATATATATATATATATATATATATATATAATTTTTTATGTTGATTTTATTCACATTTATATGAAAAGGATATTTATTTTTTATTTTGTATATAATATCAAACTGCCTATTACCCATATTCTCCTTTAGATTTTCATAAAATTTTAAATTTTATTAACTAATAAAAGGGGCTTGTTGCTTACTCTTGGCTTTTACCGTCTTCTAGATTGGATCAACATGCTCAACTTTTCTTATTTTACAATCAAAATCTTATTCTTTATTTTATTAAACTTTTCCTCCTTGCGTCCCTCATACCAATTTTCATTTCTTCTCAATTCTGTTTCATAAAGTCTTCAGTAGGAATGCCCCATCCTTTGGTGAAAAGAAATAAAGATTTTCGTGCTGCTTATTTATCGGATATGCAACTGAGTTTACTTGACTTAACTTAGAAAGATTACTATTTCTGCTTACAGGAATCTCTCACGGAACATAGACTGACAATCTCTGGCATGGAGGTGGCGAAATTCCACTTTCATTCACTTCGAATAAAACTCATGAACCTTGATTTAACTTTTCTTAAGTTTTATCAATTGGAGCGGAAACGAAGACTTTAGAAATAGTAGTCATTTCAAATTTCAGAGATCAAAGATACTTTGTTTTCATAATCTATCCTACAATACTAAAAACATTTCTCTGTAGAAAATACAAACACCATCCTGCTTCCCTTTCTTCCAGCTCTTTGTGAGAATACTGAGCTTCTGTAAGTTGAAGACATTTGAAAATTCCTAAATTCATCTTCTTTATGACGAATAGCACGAGAACAAGCAGATCGAGTTGACATAAATTAAAAGTTTTAGTTAAAAAGAAAGCAAATGAAATCTACCCTTCCATGCCGGTTATGTGTTCTGCGTGCTCCGAAGGCCTCTTTCCGAAACAATAATAATTATTAAATGGATAATCACAGAAGAGCATATCTAACCATTAGGAGATACAGAAGTGCCATAAACTTTTTCATGCAAAGGTTTAGTCCTTACCTACGGAATTCTTAAAGAGACTGAATAAAATAGAGAGATAAAAAGAGTTTAAAAGCATAAATAGAAGGAATATAAGTTAAGAAAGGTAAAAAATGCTGGATTCGTCTCCCAGACGATAAGGGATACGATTAGCGAGTTGCACCATCTGCTCAAGGTTATAGTGAATAGAAAATGAGTAGGTCAGTTAACCAGCTGTACCTTCAGAATTAAAGGAAACCTATTGGCAGTGGTGAGCATTGAAAACAACAAAAAGAATAATTTCAGAGAAAGGAGAAGACGAGAGAATGTTTTTAATTTTAAAGTTTAGATAATCGAAGAATTTTGAATAGTCTGTAGAATTTCTAGATGAATAAACAAAGCAGATAAATATAGTTGTAGAACGGGAAGAGACTCGAAACCCCCAGTGTAGAAAATTCTGTAGAATTCAAATTAGAAACACAAGTACAGAAGAAATAATTGCTCTCATATGGGCAACATCAGTCTGTGGACAAGTATTGCGGATAGGGATAACTGGAGTAAACAGAGTAGGGCTCCATATCGTAATGAACAGAGAAAAAAGTTTCGGTTGAGAGTAAGAGGTGAGGTCTAGAAAAGAGGTAATGTTTGGCAAAATTAAAATTAGAATAAAGTTCATGAATGTTGCAGAAATTAATAAAGGAAGAAGATATTCCATGGAGAGTATTAATGTTACGAACCGTTTCACCAACATTCAACAACACCTGATTGATGGTGGTCAGGCGCAAAGGTAGAAGGTCAGAATGGGCGAGGGAAATTCTTTTAATGCCTCCATCTCAGAGCATCTCTGAAGAAGTTTTTTTTGTTTTTGTTTTGCCCTTTTTAATTTTGATTAAAAGAAAGTGTTCGAGTGCTAGTGTGAGCACTTACTAATACTATTACATATTCTGAGATACATAGTCATGAATAATTAATAAATAAAGAGTAATGGAATCAGATTAAAAAAAAGTATGGAGGAATCTTACCCTCGGAGAAGATCATAAAAATAGCTGAACCGATGAGTAAACTTTTCCTTCCCGTAATGTCCATCAATATGACACTGGGGACGAGGGCCAACACTTGCACTACTCCAACAATGATAGTACACATGGTTTCTGACAGGTCAAAGCCTACACTCTTCTTATATATATATATATATATATATATATATATATATATATATATATATATATATATATATATATATATATATATATATATATATATATATATATATATATATATATATATATATATATATATATATATATATATGTGTGTGTGTGTGTGTGTGTGTGTGTGTGTGTGTGTACGTGTGCGTATGCGTATGCGTATGCGTGTGCGTGTGCGTGTGCGTGTAAGGTAGTGATAGTATCCCTCCTGTGGTTCTCAAAACTGTGCTTCAGAGCTTGCACCCTGCTTTGGTTAACCATTTCGTCTATGTATTTCTACTTCAACCTTCCCTTCTTTCTGGAAACGTGCGCTCATTCAGCCTGTGCCGAAGAAGGGGAACCCCTCTCAACCCCTCAACCTTCCATCTACCGTCCCATTTCTTTAACCTCCGTTCTTTCTAAAGTTTTCGAATCTATTCTTAATTAACAGGAATATTTGGAGACATCTCAATTCTTTTAATCTTATCTCTGATCTTATCGAAGAAGGGGGACCCCTCTCAACCCCTCAACCCTCTACCTACCGTCACATTTCTTTATCTTCCGTTTTTCCTAAAGTTTTCGAATCTATCCTTAACAGGACGATTTGGAGACATCTCAATTCTTCTCTTATCTCTGGTCGCCAGTATGGCTTTCGTAAAAAGACGCTCTACTGGGGATTTTCTTTCCCTTCTCTCTGACCCATGGTCCTCCGCTCTTCGGCATTTCGGTGAATCTTTTGCTGTAGCGCTGGACATATCGAAAGCCTTCGATATGGTCTGACACAAAACTTTGATTTCTAAACTTCTCTCTGTAGTCTTCTCCGATTTTCTTTCCAGTTGTTCCAAAGCAGCTGCTATAGACGGCCACCGTTCAACTTTTAAATCTATTAACAGTGGAGTCCCTTAGGGTTCTGTGCTATGCTTAACACTTTTTCTACTTTTCATTAATGACCTTCTCTCTATTACTTCATCACCTATTCATTTCTATGCTGATGACTCCATCCTTCATTACTCCTTTCAATTTGAACGCTCATCCCAGCAGTAATTAATTGACCCTAGAATGGTGGCCTTGGAGCAACTAACCTCTGATCTTTTTCGTATTTCAAATTGGGGCTGAAAAACACGATCTTTTTCAATGCCTCAAAAACTTAGTCCTTCCATTTACCTACTCGACAAAACTTTACATGCAACTATGACATCTTCTTTGAAAACACGCGACTCAAACCTTCATCTGTCCTTAAAATTCTAGGTGTTTCTTTTTCTCGTAACCTTTCTTGAAAGGATTGCATTACTACCCTTTCTATACAAGCTTTTAAGATGTTCGGTGTTCTGATGCGCTTTCGGAATTTCTTCACGCTACCTCAGTTGCTTTCTCTTTATAGGGTTGTTGTTCGCCCCTGTATGGAGTATACATTATACATCTGGGGTGGTTCTCCTCATACAGCTCCTTGACAAGGTGGAGTCTAATACTTTTAGCCTTATCAACTCTCCCACTTTCACTAATTCTTTCCAGTTTCTGTCTGCCCGTCGAGTTGTTGAGTCACTCTCTCCATACCTACTCTATTACAACGGGAACTGCTCTTCTGAACTCTCCCGTCGTATATCTCTTTCTTTGAGAAGGGCTTGTGTGACAGGCTTTTCTACACAGTCTCATCCTTTCTCTGTCCAACTCCCAGACCCCAGACTTAACAGCTATGTTCAATCTTACATGTACTCTACTGGTAAATTCTGAAACACACTCCCTTTATCGGTTTTCAAAATACCCTTTAACTTGCAAACTTTCAAGCCCCATATGTTGGGACATGTCGACGTTTAACGACCATGTTCCTCCATTACCCTAACTCTGGTGGAAATTAGTAAGCCTCTGGCTTTTGCCCATCAAAAGAAGACATATATATATATATATATATATATATATATATATATATATATATATATATATATATATATATATATATATATATATATATATATATATATATATATATATATTATGTCTTCTTTGATGGGCAAAAGCCAGAGGCTTACTAATTTCCACCATGTACGGTTGCAGAAATATGAAATTTCTGCAGCCGACGCCACCCTGCATCTTGCGGGATATGGTGTATTGTATAAAAAAAAAAAAAAAAAAAAAAAAAAAAAAAAAAAAAAAAATAATATATATATATATATATATATATATATATATATATATATATATATATATATATATATATATATATATATATATATATATATATATATATATATATATATATATATATATATATATATATATATATATATATATATATATATATATATATATATATATATATATATATATATATATATATATATATAGTTTCTAGTTTTTAGCAATTGCATTGTTCCGGGTGTCTCATAATATACTTACACTCCTAAAGAACGTTCCACGTACTACTACTCTACTGTAGATAATTCAATCTCAAATCAGCGTAATTTCTTTATTATATTAATGCCATTTCCCATTAATACATACTTTATTGCATCATGTCAACTCAATTTGGGTTTCTCCCTTCCCTTATAACTTATCACCTTAGGGCTAAGACATTAAAACCTTTTTAGCTAACCCCTCATCATTCATTTTCTCAAGGCACCTGTCCAAAGCGTCTTAATACCAGTCGATCTTCAATTTACACCTGATATCTATCCGTAATTTCAAATCTTATCCTTTTCTTTGTTCAAAAAATACCGCGTAAGCCTTTTATTTCCATCCCTAAATTCCTACAGACTGTTTTGTAACTACTTTCTCAAATTTCTTCCCAATGTTTCCTTTAAAGTTTTCCACTTTTTTTCATAACTTTACTTTTGCAGGGTGGATATTTAGTCCTTTCCCTTGACGCATTTGTTCAAACTCTAACACGAAATCCATAGGAATGCAAAAGCAAGATTCAACACCTTCTTGGCACAGAATGCAAATATTTCCTCTCCGATCACCGTACTAGTATTTCTTTCTGTTATTGTTTTTGAAGCCCTAACTAAGCTGAGAAATATAATAGGAAAGTGTTTGGACGACTTGCGACGAGAAGAAGCTAGTTTAACTTCTTTGTCAGCTTTTTCCTTAACAATGATACCAACGTAAATTGATATCCAGTATAAGATAGCTGATTTCGTACTTGCGTGAGAGGCATTCTTAGAAATCTTTGTATAGTATTTATCATTTGTGTCCTGGTGTAAAGAACTTGGAAGGCTCGCAAGGCACTGCGAGAGGGGGGGGGTTATGAATATATGATACAGGACTACCTGTTATTTAGGAAATAGGAGTTCAGACTCTAGAAAGGGGTGTAAAGTTCGAGATTAAAAATTATATAGACTCCGAATTCAGGTCTGATCCAATATATTACAACGAGTCTCAGTCAGAATCCGACTTGAACATCATTATTGAAAATACATTGCAAATTAAAAAAAATTTTTTCTAACATAATTAACGTAAGAAACCAAATTAATAATAATAATAATAATAATAATAATAATAATAATAATAATAATAATAATAATAATAATAATAATAATAATAATAATAATAATAATAATAATAATAATAATAATGATAATAATAATAATAATAATAATAATAATAATAATAATAATAATAATAATAATAATAATAATAATAATAATAATAATAAACTTGAATTAATGATTTGTGGTGTAACCAGTATAAAATTATGTAACTAAAAAGAAATAATAATGAAATAAATAATCATCTTCCTTGTAGTGTTATATTATTGAATTAATATTAGCTGTTATTCTTGATTTTTTTTAATGCTGATATTGCAATTCATGGGGAAAGTCTTATTCATGAAATGAAAATGAAAAGAAAAATGATTCACAAAAGCTCATACCTAACGTAAGCCTCTGATGTGCATAAAAGTCGCTTCTTATTGAAAGAGTTAAGTAAGAAATATGGGAAGATGTATGAGAATTCCGTAGAACAGAGTTGTCTGAATGAAAAAAAGTTATCAAACGAGCAAGATTGGAATGACTAATCTTCATGCACAACTCGTGTGAATGTGCTGAACACTTTTTAAGCTGAGAAAGAGTCTCATAGGACGTAGAATGCAAGTAGTCAGCTGCCATTGTAGTACCTATAAATTAAGAGAAAACGATAAGGTCTAATTGTAAAGTTAGAAAGTCAAAGGAGTTCGTAAGTAAAGAACATTTTATAATATTTTAGCAGCGAAATCTACCTTATCCATAAGACACGTAAAATTAGAGCTTCCCATCCCCGGTAAGAGAGAACTGTACTTCAAACATGGGCAAATGAGATATTTGTACAGTTGAAGTGATAGTGAAGAGAAAGAAATAAAATCCTGCAATCTGAAAAGATTTTCAGTTTCCTTGAAGTTGCTCCAGCATCTATTGTGAAATGAGGTTTCCAAGACAACTTTTTTGCTTAGGTTGTGACGAATAGTATCTCAATTTTAGTTAGAAGAGATAATAAAGTTGGGAGGTGTTTTTGAGAGGGATAAATAGAGATTTAGTTTTTAAAGTGTTAAATATTTAGCTATTCCCCTAGGAAACCATATCCAAAATTAATAAGAGAAGGATCGGAAAGTTTAGGTGTGGAGGTAACTATATTTGAAAAAAATCCTTAGAATATTTAAAAAGAAGTAGAAAAATGGAGTGTAGAGTTTTCTACATAGTAAAACACCAACAAAATGGGCAGCTGAGAAGATCATTAATGAAATGTAAGAAATAGGTGGGAGATAAAACAGAACCTTGAGGAACATCACTATTGAGGAGGAGTAAAGGGGTGTTTGCTAAGCCATCACAGAATTGAATTAGATAAAATAGAGGCTGAATTGAATTATATATAAAAAAAGGGACTGAATAGATTAGCCTATTTCATAAGGAGAATAAGCAATAGATCGGTAAGAACAAATTAAAGCAGAAAAGGATGATTTACAGAAGTTATTTTAAAAAAAAAGTTTTTGGCAAGGAGCCTGAAATATTTTATAGAAGAGAAGCAAAGAGCTAAACAAATTATTCGTTGAATAATATCCCCGCAATGATTTTGAATAGAAGGAAAAGTAGAAAGAGTGTTTTTCAATTCCAATACACAAGGTCTTTAGTCGTTTCGTCGCACACCGAAACCCCCCCCCCCCAAGTCAAAGTTGTCTTTCCTGTGGTAAATTTTTAACGCAGAAGCTACACTCAACCCCTAATTAACCCTAATATACTAACTGATGTTGCACTTATGGCTGGATGGTGAAGCTGTAGAGAAAGTATTAAAATTAAAGGGAATAAAATTATTCATCGTTGAAGAGACTTATAGGTGCGAAGAATATTGCAAGTGTTTTAAAGAACAGGTCAAGGAAATCAGGAATACGAATATATGTAGGTTCCCTAATCATGTGATCCAGGTCATTTCTCTTTCTCGCCTCTTTTTAAGTTTGAGAGTATTCTTACCACTCTGTATTGTGTATAATGAAATTTCATAAACGGAGGACCTTGGCAATTTGGTGAGGAGTAGTAACAAGTTAATGAGTGAGATACTAAATAATGACAGGAAAATTTGTTCCACACGTTAGCGGAATAACAGCAGCAACACACACACACACACACACATATATATATATATATATATATATATATATATATATATATATATATATATATATATATATATATATATATATATATATATATATATATATATATATATATATATATATATATATATATATACTGAATACCTGATATCTTAATAAATTGTATATTGAATACCTGAAAAATTAAAGTCATATTAAAGAGAACAGCTCCAATTCCAACGAATTGTTGAAAGAAAAAAAGTCCCATCGACATTGAAAAGGGTTTTAAATTGTAAGACTTTTTAAGATCCCTTATTCTGGCTTTGTTCTTCTGACTTTCTTCAAGATAAATTTTCAGTTTATACATTTCATTATCTATACCGTCATAATTCTCTCCTAATATATATATATATATATATATATATATATATATATATATATATATATATATATATATATATATATATATATATATATATATATATATATATATATATATATATATATATATACTATATATATATATATATATATATATATATATATATATATATATATATATATATATATATATATATATATATATATATATATATATATATATATATATATATATATATATATATAATATATATATATATATATATATATATATATATATATATATATATATATATATATATATATATATATATATATATATATATATATATATATATATATAATATATATATATATATATATATATATATATATATATATATATATATATATATATATATATATATATATATATATATATATATATATATATATATATATATATATATATATATATATATATATATATATATATATATATATATATATATATATATATATATATATATATATATATATATATATATATATATATACATATATATATATATATATATATATATATATATATATATATATATATATATATATATTATATATATATATATATATATATATATAATATATATATATATATATATATATATATATATATATATATATATATATATATATATATATATATATATATATTATATATATATATATATATATATATATATATATATATATATATATATATATATATATATATATATATATATATATATATATATATATATATATATATATATATATATATATATATATATATATATATATATATATATATATATATATATATATATATATATATATATATATATATATATATATATATATATATATATATATATATATATATATATATATATATATATATATATATATATATATATATATATATACATATATATATATATATATATATATATATATATATATATATATATATATAATATATATATATATATATATATATATATTTATAGGGGAGGACGTAGCGCCGTCCGAAGCGATGCAAGTACCCCCCATTGGGCATAACCCACGGAGTGATAGGATGGGCTAGACATTCCGTTTCACTCCGTTGCCCTTTGGTTCGTTCCTTTTCGCGTTTCACCTTCTCAGGGGTTCTCTAGCGTACCCCCGCCTCACACTGGAGTGTCTATGCTCCAAATACCTCTCCACCCAATTCTTCACATGTTCCCACATTTTACATGCACTTACTCTTACATTACCTAAAACAAAACAAAATAAAATGGCGAAACCAACAGCTGCCTCGGAGATGCTTAGAGGGGCGGCATCCAAAGAATGCCCCTCAACCTCCACCCCTCACCCCATCATCACTTGGGAGTTGGCGGCCTCCGATGATGGGGATGGTGCCGCCATGACCCGGCGTCCGGCTTGCCCCGATTAATTTCTGCAACATTCGCGGTCTTTTTTCTAATTTCCCCTTTGTCGAACACCATCTCTCTTCTTCTAAACCTCATCTCTTATTTCTAACCGAAACTCAGGTGCTTGAGTGTGCTGACAGCAAACCTTATTCTGTTACCTCCTACTGTCTCTATCCTCAATTTTCAGCCAAAGGCGGTTGTTGCGCATATGTGCGCAACGATGTTATTTGCTCTCGTGTCTCTAATTTGGAGTCTCATGAATTTTCTACCTTATGGCTTAAGCTCTCTTGCAATTCTACTACTAAATTTATTTGTTCTGTCTATTTATCTCCTAATTCTACTGACTATAAAAAATTCTTCGACTATTTAAACTCCAAAATAGAGCACATTCTATCCTCTTCTCCTTTCTCCGAAATCATCATTTTAGGTGATTTCAATGTTCACCACCGCCAATGGCTTTCCTCTAGTTCTCAATCTCCAGCCGGTGAACTCGCCTTCAACTTTTCTATCCAGAACAACCTTGAGCAGTTGGTGCAACTCCCTACCCGTATCCCTGACCGTCTTGGTGATGAACCCAACATACTTGATCTTTTCTTAACCTCTAATCCTTCTCCTTATACTGTTAAACTCTTTCCTCCTCTGGGTTCATCCGATCACCTTCTTATCTCCGTATCTTGTTCTGTCTCTTCAAGTCTTCCGCAAGAACGGCCCCCGCCTTCGGCGAGGAGACGTCTGTGGCACTTCGGTGCTGCTAACTGGTCAGACTTGCGGTTGTACTTCTCTGATTTCCCATGGAATGATTATTGCTTTCGTGGGAGGGTCCCTCGGAATGTGCCGAGCGTATAACCGAGGTGATTCTCTCTGGCATGGAAGCATACATTCCATATTCTTTCCCTTCTACTAAACCTAACAAACCTTGGTTTAACTCTGCTTGTTCTCGCGCTATCCGCCGCAGGGATGCTGCCTTCAGAGATTACCGTCGTCTTCAAACTCCTGAAACTCATGCTACTTATATTTCATCCCGGAAATCGTGCAAAATCTATTCTTCGAGATACCAAAAACTCTTTTCTCCGCCGCAAATGCAATAATCTTTCTGGTTCTTCTTTCATCTCGTCCTTTCTGGCATTTTGCAAAAAATGTCAACTCTAACTTTGCTTCTTCCTCTTTCCCTCCTCTAGTCTCTTCTGATGGCACAACTGCCATTTTACCTTCTACTAAAGCTGAACTCTTCGCTCAAACTTTTGCCTCTAACTCTACCTTAGACGATTCCGGAGCTATTCCTCCTCCTACAACCCCCTCCAACTCATTTATGCCTAACATTGTAATTTTTTCTAAAGATGTCATTTCTGCTCTCTCTGAGCTTAACACTAAGAAGGCGTATGGTCCTGATGGTATTCCTCCTGCGGTTCTCAAAACTTGTGCTTCCGAGCTTGCACCCTGCCTTGGTAAACTATTTCGTCTTTGTCTTTCTACTTCAACTCTTCCCTTCTTGTTGGAAACGTGCGCTCATTCAACCTGTAGCCGAAGAAGGGGATCCCTCTCAACCCTCCTAACTATCGTCCAATTTCTTTAACCTCCGTTCTTTCTAAAGTTTTCGAATCTATCCTTAACAGGAAGATTTGGAAACATCTCAATTCTTCCAATCTTATCTCTGATCGCCAGTATGGCTTTCGTAAAGGACGTTCTACTGGTGATCTTCTTTCCCTACTTTCTGACTCTTGGTCCTCCACTCTTCGGGGTTTCGGTGAATCTTTCGCTGTGGCGCTAGACATATCGAAAGCTTTCGATAGAGTCTGGCACAAAGCTTTGATTTCCAAACTTCCCTCTTTCGGAATCTATCCTTCTCTCTGTGACCTCCTATCTAATTTCCTTTCTGGTCGTTCTATAGCAGCTGTTGTAGACGGCCACCGTTCCTCCTATAAATCTATAAATAGTGGTGTTCCTCAAGGATCTGTCCTTTCTCCAACTCTTTTTCTAATTTTCATCAATGATCTTCTCTCTATTACTTCGTCTCCTATACACTCCTATGCCGATGACTCCACCCTTCATTATTCCTTTCAATTTGAAAGACGCCCCTCCCAACAGCAGTTATTAGACGCAAGAAGGATTGCCTTGGAGCAACTGACCTCTGATCTATCTCTCATTTCAAATTGGGGCAGAGAAAACATGGTCGTTTTCAATGCCTCAAAAACTCAATTCCTCCATCTTTCTACTCGACACAATCTTCCACACAACTATGACATCTTCTTCGAAAACACTCAACTCAAACCTTCATCTGTTTCTCAATATTCTCGGTGTTTCTTTTTCTCGTGATCTTTCTTGGAAAGATCACATTATTTCTCTCTCTAAACAAGCTTCTAAGAGGTTGGGTGTTCTGAGGCGCCTTCGTAGTTTTTTTACGCCACCCCAGTTGCTTGCTCTGTATAGGGGTGTTGTTCGCCCCTGTATGGAGTACGCCTCGCATATCTGGGGTGGGTTCACACACACACAGCTCATCTTGAAAAGGTGGAGTCTAGGGCTTTTCGTCTTATCAACTCTCCTGCTCTTACTAACTCTCTCCAATCTCTTTCTTCCCGTCGAATTGTTGCGTCACTCTCTCTTTACTATCGCTATTACAACGGACATTGCTCTTCTGAACTCTTCACGTCGCATACCTCCTCCACTGAGAAGGGCTCGTGCGACACGTCTTTCTACACAGTCTCATCCTTTCTCTGTCCAACTCTCCGACCCCAGACTTAACCGCTATGCTCAATCTTACATGTACTCTACTGGTAAAGTCTGGAACACACTTCCTTTATCTGTTTTCCCAACTTCCTTTGACTTGCACACTTTTAAACGCCGTGTGTCGGGTCACGTCGGCCATTAGCGACCCTGAATCTGATTGCTTCCCAACTCCGGTGGATATTGGTAGGCCTTGGCCTTTGCCCACCGGAGGAGATATAAAAAAAAAAAAAAAATAAAAATTATAATAATATATAATATATATATATATATATATATATATATATATATATATATATATATATATATATATATATATATATATATATATATATATATATATATATATATATATATATATATATATATATATATATAAATTAGTATGTTATACTATACTGTCAGAAGACGCCTGAGATGATAACAGTTGTGACAGTTCCGAAGTTCTTAAATTAATACGAAATATGTCTTAAATATTTATTGAATAAAAATTTCATATGGAAAAAAGCTCTTCTCTACTTGGGAAGAATCACTAGCTTTTTAAATTGTCCTTTTAAGCATTGCAAATTGAGGATTTCAAAATAGTAAGATAAAATATATTTATCGTTTATAGAGAAGAAGAGAGCCTTCAAAATAAATTGAGAATGTTAGTCTTTGATATGACTCAAATTAATAATATTATTATGTAGTCAGCACACTGTATATTAAGCCAAACTATAACTTAGGGATGGAGCGATACCAAAATTTTTACCGATACCGATACTTAAAAATTCCCCGATACCGATACCTAAAAATATGCCGATATTTGCCGATACTACTACCGATACCGATACTTTACTCTTGTCCAAAAATTTTACCGATACCGATACTCAAAAATATGCCGATACTGCCGATACCGATACAGATACCGATACTTCACTCCATCCCTACTATAACTGGTAAATCCTAAGAACAATACACGAAAATATTTGCCTATTTTTCAATCTGAATTTCTCATTATGAATAACAAAGTAGTTTATTATGAATAATAAAGATGCCGTCTAATTGCAACCTAGTAGTAGTACATTACCTCTGAAGTGTCTCAAAGACTTCTCCGCCTCCTTTTCTTTTCCTTGAGATAATAAGTAAAGAGGCGTTTCTTTGTTAAAAAACATAAGTATGGAACATAAAATCGGTGGAATGGCGCACAGACCTGCCATCCATCGAAAATCATCGAAAGCTGCTCCCATGCTGTAACCAAAGAGAATCCCGATAACATTCATTAACTGAAAAGCAGTACCTGTAAAGGAAATTATATATATATATATATATATATATATATATATATTATATATATATATATATATATATATATATATATATATATATATATATATATATATATATATATATATATATATATATATATATATATATATATATATATATATATATATATATATATATATATATATATATATATATATATTATATATATATATATATATATATATATATATATATATATATATATATATATATATATATATAATATATATATATATATATATATATATATATATATATATATATATATATATATATATATATATATATATATATATATATATATATATATATATATATATATATATATATATATGGTCAACCTTCACTCACTTTAACATACTTAAATATTACAAAAACTACTAAACGTACATTAAAAAGGATAATATTTTGAAGAATCCTTGAAGAATTTTTAGAAAGAAAATTATAAAAGATGTGAAAGAAAGTTAAAATTAAAAAAAAAAAAATTTGTTTATGTACGATAATTGAGGAAAAATCCGACCTTATTATTATTATTATTATTATTATTATTATAATTTTTTAGCGAACCTACTTCGACCTTATTTAACCTGGACTACCGAAAATTGCCGAGGTATTCAGGCCTAACCGATTGCTGGAATATTGCCGTTTGATACAAGCCTACTGCCACATTACACCATATATATATATATATAACTTTCACATTTTTTAAAAATTTTTTATTCAATCGTGAATTTATTTTACTCCAAAATAGCGAAATTAATTTCCGAGAAAGAGACGCCGCCAGACGTACGATGTAAAACCTATTAAAAAAATATAAATTACGTAGATTATAAACTTATTATAAGTTTTTTTTTAATTCCCAATTTTTTTTACTTAAAATTAGCTAAAGATCCCAAAAATGTTTTCCTTTTTAATGTACGTTTAGTAGTTTTTGTAATATTTAAGTATGTTAAAGTGGAGTCTGCCCTATATATATATATATATATATATATATATATATATATATATATATATATATATATATATATATATATATATATATATATATATATAATATATATATATATATATATATATATATATATATATATATATATATATATATATATTTTATAAATTGATCTTTAAAGAAGTTAACTCGCTCACTCTATATTAATATAACTTAGTATTTAAAACTGCTATAATTAAAAATATAAAAAGTAAAACTCTAAAAAAAATATTAACATTGAAGAAAAAAAAATTTTCAATAACAAAGGATAAAAATTAAAAAGAAAGTGGCAACATTTTCAGAGACCTATTTTCTGTCCCCCTCATCAGGCCAATAGTAAGAGAAAAATTTTTCTCATAGTATTGGCCTGTTGGGAGACAGGAAATAAGTCTCTGAAACTGTTGCCACTTTCTTTTTGCTTTTAATCCTCCGTTGTTGATAATTTTTATCTTCATGTTAATATCTTTTTAGTGTTTTAATATTAATATTTTTATTACAGTGATTTTAAATACTAAGATATATATATATATATATATATATATATATATATATATATATATATATATATATATATATATATATATATATATATATATATATATATATATATATATATATATATATATATATATATATATATAGTATATATAATAATAAAATAATAGATAAGGATTCTTACCAAGCGTCCCACGAATATGAGGTGATGCTATTTCTCCAACATACGTATTCGCCGCAATCGAAATCATCCCACAATACATTCCGCTTATTATCCGTCCAGCAAGCAACATTTCAAAATTTTGCGCACTTACTATATATATATATATATATATATATATATATATATATATATATATATATATATATATATATATATATATATATATATATATATATATTATATATATATATATATTATTATATATAATATATATATATATATATATATATATATACTAGAGCTGTGAATATGTAATTATAAGACATAATTATAATAATAATAATAATAATAATAATAATAATAAAAATAATAATAATAATAATAATAATAATAATAATAATAATAATAATAATAATAATAATAATAATAATAATAGTAATAATAATAATAATAGCAAGAACAACCACAGCAATGACAATGACAAAAACTAGAATGGTGTTCCTCCTTTTACTTGTAAAACCTGTGCATTCGAGCATGCACATTACTTTGGCAACTGTTTCGTCTCTACCTATAAACTCCAATTCTTCTTTACTGTTGGAAACGAATACATTCATTTGTGATGAAAAAGCTGATCCTATCCCAGCACACCAATTATGGCTCAGTTACATGAAATGTTCTTTCTAAAATTCAATATTTCTCATTCCTCTCTCTTTCTAGTTTCCAGTACAATCCAATCTCACACACAGATAGCTCGCATACGTACTCATACACCATATATATATATATATATATATATATATATATATATATATATATATATATATATATATATATATATATATATATATATATATATATATATATATATTACTTATCAAAATCCATCCAATTGTGGGTGCAACAGAAGCCATAATTATAGTTTTCTTTCTTCCAAAGTAATTGAGAGAGAATCCAGTGAGTGGGCAACCAATTACAGCACCAAGATTTGATACTGATGACACCCAACTGTTTTGTTCTGGGCTAATTTGTAGTGTCGAGTTGTAACTGGAGTTTGTTAGAACTAGACCTGCTGAGGAAGCATATCCTATTATGCT
>SEYY01021194.1:120000-122500 GCA_009176605.1 Armadillidium nasatum | reverse complement strand
TATATATATATATATATATATATATATATATTATATATATATATATATATATATATATATATATATATATATATATATATATATATATATATATATATATATATATATATATATATATATATATATATATATATATATATATATATATATATATATATATATATATATATATATATATATATATATATATATATAAATTATATATATATATATTATATAATATATATATATATATATATATATATATATATATATATATATATATATATATATATATATATATATATATATATATATATATATATATATATATATATATATATATATATAATATATATATAATATATAATCCTTAATCAACAATCGAAATTCTGTTTAAATTTAGAAATAAAAATTAAAGTTTCAAGTTGCAATTATTATTTACAGTTATTATAAAAACAGTGAAAATAGTGTTCTTTTTACCATTAAAAAATAAGAATGAAAGAAACAAATTTCTTACTTTTGTAAACTTCACAGAACCCACTTTCAACTTTTGTCTCGCGAAAAATGCGATTGTCTTTTCAATATACTGATATTAAGACTAACATAAGTCCTTGCCTTACCCCTTTGATGTAGCAGATAAACTTAATTTTGACATTCTTTTTTTTAATTTTTTTTGTCTTTCTAAATTTACTAAATTAATGTGATTCAATGAAGGAGTAGTTTGGAATATCAAATCATTTGAACTTTCCGTCTTGAACAGGAGTGGGCCAAAATCGGCAGAATCTCTGACATAAAATTTTTCCAAGTTCCAACCAAAATTTTTTAGTATATATAGCCAGTTATAAATACATATAAAACTGAGCTAAATAAAGTTTTTTTTTTTCTTCCTCCTGGAGGCTCTTTCATGTTTATTTTCAAGACAATAATTACAACAAAAAATCACAAGTTTTAATAAGGCACAGGGAAGACCACACGAAGGTGCACCTCAAAGTCAACTGACCGCTTCCGGTGCGCGCAACCGCTTTTATAGCGTAATAAGAAGTTGACTTTGTTTATTTTCGGAAATAGGCTAGCTTGCACAAATCGGAACTCTGTCCCCGTGGGATGCGCCGCATAAAGATGCTCCCTAAAAAAATGTAAAAAATTGGTTGACATGCCAGAAAAAATTTACCCGCGTGCCAAGCCCCAATGGTTGCCCACCCCTGGTCTAGAATATTTGTAAAAGATTCATTGGGACAAATTGCAAAAATATCAACAAATTTTTTAAGATTTTCTTATTAGAAAATCATTGGAGTTACTTTCTTATGCGTAACATTTATTTTCAGTATTGAAATTTTTGTGATATTTTCGCCACTTTGGAACTGAGGATATTTCATATAGAGCAGAATTACCTAGCTTAGAGGGTCTCGGAAATTAAACCTTAGGTCTAACTTTCCTTTTCTTGCAATTTTGAGATAACTAGCATTATACTCTGAAAGACTGAGCATACGTTCATATGCAAATAATTTTCAATGAATGGATCCAGATTAATACTCCGTCATAAACAAGGACATAAACATGAAGGTTGTATTATAGTATACGTCACCAGAAAAACATGTCCGAAGTGGTTGAAAATTTGAAAATGGGTAAACTTGAAGGAAATTTTTTACAATATCTTGAAAATGCCTCATACCTTACGATATAGATTGCTAGTTTATGGGTTAAGTTTTTATTAGCTTTGTTTAATTTATTAGGTAATACATGAAATTCTATGATTGAATCCCTTATGCTTATATTTTAGTTATTAGAAGTTTATGTAAATGTTAGAAAAAGAGTAAATTTTCTACTTTCATTGTCTTGATATATGAAAGTATCTACTGAGAGTAAATAGCATAAGTCTCCCTTGCGTAAACAAATCTTCATTCACACGTTCATAATATTAATTAGTATTATATTTAGGCTTAGCAAATTAGCATTATAGATACCCTTTCTTTGAAACTTGAAAATCCACACTACTGTAGATGGAATTGTTTTTCCTCGTCAGAATAATTTAATAAATATTGGATTTGTCATCTTTAGGGTAACTTGCAACATTAATGAGAGAGAGAGAGAGAGAGAGAGAGAGAGAGAGAGAGAGAGAGAGAGAGAGAGAGAGAGAGAGAGAGAGAGAGAGAGAGAGAGAGAGAGAGAGAGAGAGAGTTGATAAGCTGGTTTTATTGTATTCTTTACAACAAATAAAAAATCTTTTAAAGTTAAACTTGAAGTTTAAAAAACTAAATTTTCTTTTTCTTTTCTTTGCTGTTTTAATTTAATTAAAACTACCCAAGAAACATACAAATAAAATACATAAATATAAAATTAGAAAAGGTATTCAGATTTTCATTAATAATAATAATAATATATAATAATAATAATAATAATAATAATAATAATAATAATAATAATAATAATAATAATAATAAATAATAATAATAATAATAAAAATAATAACAGTATTATTATTATTATTATTATTATTATTATTATTATTATTATTATT